>SJYV01001324.1:256478-313348 GCA_006410875.1 Neotragus pygmaeus | reverse complement strand
TTTCCAGTAGTCACGTATGGATGCGAGTGTTGGACTGTGAAGAAAACTGAGCTCCAAAGAATTGATGCTTTTGAACTGTGGTGTTGGAGAAGACTCTTGACAGCCCTTGGACTGCAAGGAGATCCAACCAGTCCATCCTTAAGGAAATCAGTCCTGAATATTCACTGGAAGGACAGATGCTAAAGCTGAAACTCCAATACTTTGGCCATGCAATGAGAAGAACTGACTTATTTGAAAAGACCTTGATGCTGGGAAAGATTGGAGATAGGAGGAGAAGGGGATGACAGAAGATGAGGTGGTTGGATGGCATCACCAACCATCATGTCAATGGACATGGGTTTGAGTAAACTCCAGGAGTTGGTGATGGACAGGGAGGCCTAGTGTGCTGCAGTCCATGGGTTTGCAAAGAGTCGGACACAACTGAGCGGCTGAACTGTCTGACTAATTAATGAGATAAACTGTGTCCTTATTCTTGAAGAAGACTTGGAATTTGAATATCTGCATCAAGGAAGAAAGAATGGACATTCCAAGAAAAAGAACAGAACAAACTACTTGGTGGTAGAACGTATAAGACACAGTCAAGATATCTTGAAGAGTTCACTTTAGCCACAGCATGAAAGGAAGGAAAAGATCTAAGTCTGAAAAGTAACTTTGGTTGAGATATCAGAGGATCTTTGACATTGGGCTAGAGATCCATTGACATTTTTGAACAGTGGAATAGCACAGAGAAGCAAAGAATCCATTTAGAATGGTTGTTTCAACAGCAGCAATTAAACACAATTAGAAAATAAAGGCAGTGTTGGAGCTGGAGAAAGTGTTGGAGTTATGGATATTGTCACTGATAGAAGAATCAAGAAACATTGTAGTGACCAGATCAGTTATTGTTGTTTAGTCACTAGGTCATATCTGACTCTTTTGCAACCCCATGGATGTAGCCCACCAGGCTCCTCTGTCCATGGGATTTTCCAGGCAAGAATACTGAAGTAGGTTGCCATTTCCTTCTCCGGGGGATATTTCTAACTCAGGGATCAAACCCGTGTCTCCTGCATTGGCAGGCAGAGTCTTTACAACTGAGCCAAGTGGGAAGCCCAACCAGATCAGTAGTTATCTATTCAGTTATCCATTCAGGACTTGGCAATTAACTGGATGTGAGAGTCAACAGAGAGTCACACGTGCAAAGTTGCAGGCCTGAGTGTATAAAATGATGGTACCATTCAGGGAAGCAGTTTATGAACTAGAAATTATGCTGATCAGTTCAGTTTCATACTTTACATTTTAAAATCTGTGTTGGGCATCCAGGTGAAATCCAGCAGGCACTGGGAAATATGGAGCCAGATTTTAGGAGTGACATTGACACTGGTGGGAAGCTGGGGCAGAGAGGTGACATTGTGTGTTAAAGCACTGCAGGGAGTATGAGATTCCCAAGGAAGAAGGCAGCAGGGAGAAAAATAGTCGTTTGAGAAGTAGCAGGCATAAAGTTGGCATACGGTTTTGTGGAGAGAAGAGCTGGAAGTTGAGGAGATAAAAGTACCTTGAAGCAAAATCATGCAGGCTCTTGAATGCCTCTCGGTAGACTGAGTTTTAACTTCTTGAGATGAAGATTGATATTATCCCATCTACTAAGGTGGTTATAGAGAGGAGAAAGATCAGTGTCCAGTCCAAACCATGAGAATTAGCATGTATGTGTGTATTTTAATGTTTGATGAAACTGGGTTTATGTGGTTTGCTTTTTTCTAATATTTTTCAATTTTCCATTTTCATAGCATTTAGTTCTGAGGAGTAAAAATGTATCATTTACATGGAAGCCACAGATCTGTTGTTCTCCTGGGATGTTTGTTTTTCCATTGTAGTGTGAAACTCTCCTAATACTGAATGAGAGGTGATTTATATGGAGTGTTGTTCACACTCTGAGGTTTCTTCCACCCCTTACTCATGGTCTGTCTCATTTCTTTTCATAAATTTTCATCTCTGTAACCTACTGGGTATCAGAACAATTCTCATTGTACTATGCTGCCATTTTTATCCCTTTTTCCCACAGCTCATTTAATTCACCTCAGGCAAATTTCCTGGTGCCTCCACATTAATGCTCTTGAACACCTGTCTCCTTCCATTCTCTAACTCTTCTTTAATTATCTTGGGATAACCTCCCCATGTCTCCTCTATATTTGTATGCATGAAAACTTTGAGAATAACATCTCTGAGACTTCCCTGGAAGCATTTTATTAAGAAATATGTTCCTAGGAAATGATGTCCTCAGCTCTTGGAGGCCATCTAAGCAATCCCAGTCTAAAAAAGCAGTTCCTAACAGTTCCATCTACCGTTTCCTAAAAACAACTTTTCTGTTATATAAAATATTTTAAATTATAGAAATAGCATTTTCTTATTTTTGTGTAAATAGTATCTATTTCTAGTCCCCAAAATTGGCTATGTTTTTTTTTTAATGTAACAATCTTGAATTCTAAACAATAACTTATAAAATATTCCTATGGGATATGTGTTTGGATGAAAATCTATTGACTTAAAAAGTAAGATTTATGATCTGTATTTATACTCAATCCATCAGCAAATTGAGTCCTGGCTACATAAGCATCTGTAACCATGATATTAGATAACTTAACAATGACTGAAATAGCTCCATTTTTCTCCTTGGTCATAACTGTTTAGCATGCTGGCTATACATTTAACACAGTTAATAAACTGTTAAGCATTAAGAGTGTGAACATTTTATCACCATTTCAGAGCAGAGATTCACTGGCTTCAACCAACCACTTTGAATCAGAAGTAAAATTAAATGCAGAATGCTGTACAGGACAGACCAATTTATGATTCACTATGAGTTACAGCAGCCAAGGCAGGTTAGAGTGCTTTTTTTTTTTTTTTTTCCTGACAGGGGGTCATAGGGAAGAAATAATCTTGTTGCTGGCTGCTCCTACAGATAACCCCAAGGGAAAGGGACTGGCCTGCTGTGCAAATGAAATTCTAGAGAATAGTTCTATCCTCACTTAGCGAAACTAGTTTTGCCAGAATAATTTACTTTACACTAAAAGTAATATATGTAGCTTCTCACTCTCTCCCACCAACTCTTTTGGGAAGCAAGCTCCATGCTTCAAAGCAGGTGGGCTCTTGAAGCATGAGACCATGAAAGCAAGAATTTATGAGTAATACATTTAATAGAATAATGGGAATACCCATTATATGGGTATTCCTCCATCATAAAACTAGCACCATCCATTATAGGCAGTGCAGAAAATAGTGTAGACAGATGGAAGCAAGTGCTTATTGCCTCATCATCAAAAATCATTTGCTCTTAGCCTTTTGAGATGATTGATAGGTGAAAAAATGCAGTATTATTTTTATCCAGTGAGGTCTTCATCTGGATCTATGGTCAAAGGAATAGACCTGGGCATTCTTAGAACATTCTAGCCATTGACATTCAGTCTGCTGAGGTATAAGAGATGAGATCACTTCATAAATCATAAGGTACACTGGAAAATAAAGCCCTGCCTCCTCTCATAGAGTTGAATTAACAGTTGAACGGATACGTGAGCAGTCAAAATGAACTATCTGCTGATTTTAATACACTTTCTAGTTCTTTTCCAGCTTCTCTTATAAAATGCCCCCTTTAGCCCTGTGTCTCTAATATGTATTTTAAAAGTTGCCTCCTTAGAGGGATTAGGAGACTAGTGTCTTTTTTTTTTTTTTGTACAGGCAAATGATGGTTTTACAAAAACAGTCTTGGTGAACATTCAAGTAAATATTAAAAATTAAAAAGTCCTGCCTGTGAAGACAAAAGCAAACTTTAATCAGAAATATTAAAGTAAAGTACACTCACATAGCCTTAGTAGGAAATGATAAGCATCTCCCAAGATAATAAAAACCACCTTCACTGATCTTCATATAACACCATGTGGCTGCTCAATAAAACATATGAATTCATGTAATAAAAGCTGGCCTTGAAGAAGCGGGGAGTGCCAGAAGTCTAGGGCAAACAAGATGTTGAAAATGGAGTTTGAGGTGAGAGGAAAGAAAACTGAGCTACACCAAACCATTTATTTGTTTTTCCTTTAATTCATCCAGCAACAGCAGCTTTTGTTCTAGGCACCATGCTAGGTGGCTAGAAATTTAGTAGTCAGCAAAACAGACACTGTCCTTGCAACATGGGGTTTATTAGGGAAGAAAGATGTTAATCAAGGGAACACATAAGTCAGGTAATGATTTAAACTGTGATTAGCTACTGTGAAAGCAAATACAACAGAATCTGAGAACCTTGGGGGAGACCTGATCTGAATGGAGAATCTGAGAAACCCCTCCCTCACCTCACCCTGAGGAGGGAAATTCTGGCTGAGATCTGAAGGATGAGACCTGAAGGAGGTAACAGTCAAACAAACCAATAAAAAAAAATCCTTTGGGAATTTCACAGGAATTGCTTTACACGTGTACACTCATCAAGGACAATTCTGACATCTTTAAATAATTAGCCTTCCAGTTTGGTAATATGGCAGTTTGTTTGCTTGCTTGGGATTTACTAAAGTAGCTTTATTAAGATATAATTCACATGCCATACAATCCACTCGTTTATGATTCATTGGGTTGAGTATATTCATAAGATATGGGCAATATTAGCACATTCAATTTTCCATCCAATCATCTTTTACATTTAGTACATTAAAAATTGTTTCCTTTTAATGCACTTCTTATAGAGGACACTTCCCTGATCTATCATGAATTTTTGTTGCCAAAGTGACTGGGATGTTTCTCCTCTTCTGTTTTCTATCTGGAGGTACACAGAGCCCAGGGGAAAAGCCACTCCACCGAAACTACAGCGTTACTTAGATTTTTCTTCTTTTAAGAAATTTTCTCTCTAGAATGTCTGGCAACAAAGCCTCTATAGTTTATGTCTTGTCCTCTTTTTCTTTCCCTTTTCCTGGCTTTCTGATCTTGTAGCTCATGATCGAGCATCAGGACTGCACCCTCTCCCTCCAGTCTTGGGCTTCTGTTCATTCTGCACGTTACCCTGAGATGCTGTATGACAACAAGGGGTCACATACAAAAAAGATAGAATTTATTAGATTGTCGGATTTTAATACCATCATTAATTATATCTTGAACAATTGGTATCCTCTCACACATGCACTGTCACTGTGAATTGGA
Organism: Neotragus pygmaeus; assembly: GCA_006410875.1. Taxonomy (NCBI): domain Eukaryota; kingdom Metazoa; phylum Chordata; class Mammalia; order Artiodactyla; family Bovidae; genus Neotragus; species Neotragus pygmaeus. The sequence goes on along the minus strand of SJYV01001324.1, from coordinate 308,197 downwards.
TAAATGGAAAGATTCTCCTTTTGAGCTCAGTTCTAGAGAGCTTGGAGGCAAAATTCTTGTGCACTAATAGCAGATTTATTGTCTTGTGGTATGGCTTTTAAGCATCATTTCTGGCTTGATGTAGTTTTTCTACTTCAAACTATTGTAATTTATGATGTCTTGTATTTTATGTGACATTTAAGCTACCTCAAGTCTTCTCAGGAAGAGAGCAAGGTATACATGAAATAATGTTAAAATCAAATAATAGATAAAGGATATAAACAGCAATTCAAAAAAGAAATAAAATTGACCAATAGTTTTTTAAATGTTAACTCTTACTTGTAGTCAAAGAAAGTCTAATTGAAACAGTAATGAAATGACATACTTACCTAACAAAATAGGAGTATTTTATTGATAATTCTCGATCTTGATGGAAGCACATTAAGACTAACACCAGCATACACTGCTATTGTAAGTTGTTACAATATGTTCATAAATCAGATTGGCCATTTATATCAAGAGCTTTAAAAGGGTTCATGCCCTTTCATCCTTGACTTCACTCCTAGGAATCTGTCCAAAGAAAATAACTTAATATATAAACATCAATTTATTGCAAAGATCCACTGCAGCCTTTCTCAAAACATCAAAAACCTGGAAATCACATAAATGTCCAGCAACAGCACAATTAATGCATTACAATGTTACTATGTGTTATGCATCCAGTAGAGATAATTTTAAAGAGCTTTTAAAGTGTCAAAAAATCAAAACATAATGTTAAGTAAGAAGTTGGAAAATAAAGCAGTATATTTCTAGTTTTATAATGTGCATTTGTACAGGCTATAAAGAGAAGTAACTAGAAGAAAATATAACACAGTGTTAACAGCACTGATATCTGAGCAGTGTAATTACAGAAAACATTTGTTTTATTTCTACTTCATATTTTCTACAGTTCAGTCTCTCAGTGGTATCCAACTCTTTGCAACCCCATGGACTGCTGCACACCAGGCTTCCCTGTCTATCCCCAACTCCCAGAGCTTACTCAAACTCATGTCCATTGAGTCAGTGATGCCATCCAACCATCTCAACCTCTGTCATCCCCTTTTCCTCCCACCTTCAATCTTTCCCAGTGTCAGGGTCTTTTACAATGAGCCAGTTCTTCGTATCAGGTGGCCAAAGTATTGGAGTTTCAGCATCAGTCCTTCCAATGAATAGTCAGGACTGATTTCCTTTAGGATTGAATGGTTTGATCTTGCAGTCCAAGGGACTCTCAAGAGTCTTCTCCAACACCACAGTTCAAAAGCACCAATTCTTCAGTGCTCAGCTTTCTTTATGGTCCAAATCTCACATCCATACATGATTATTGGAAAAACCAGAGCTTTGACTTGATGAACCTTTGTCAGAAAAGTAATGTCTCTGCTTTTTAATATGCTGTCCAGGCTGGTCATAGCTTTTCTTCATATTTTATACAATGCTCATATATTATTTATGTTATTGTAAAGCATGTAATAAGCCAAGTAAGAATGAGAATAATTCAGACACAAGACAATAGTCACAATAGCACTCTTTGCTACACATGCACCCCTTCTGTCTGCAGCCTTTCAAGTCCAAATAGAGTGAGTTCCTCAATGAGTAGCCCTTCCATAGAAAAATCTTTACATCTTTGAGATGCTATGCTTTCCAAAGAGACATTTAGAAGCATCTTTTCATTCCCATCCTGTTTATTCCCTTCATAGGACTTAATGCAATCTGAAATTGTCATGTTATCTATTTCAGTTAATTGTCCCTCTGTGTCTTGCTCATCACTGAATCCTCAGAGTGTTGGAGGAACAATAAATAGTTTACAAATGTTTTTCAATTAATGAGTAAATGAAAAATGGCAGCATCATTGGAATAGGGCATTATGCAGGGATTACTTTGAAATTGATCAATCAATTAAATGCTTTAGATAAGACCATACAAACATTCTCATACTAGATTCTGTAAAATGAATTTAAGGAAAACCTCCCAGTAAGGGACAATGTACAGTGAAACAAAGAGTAAAGTCCTCGTGTTGGACAGATCTAAAGTTTGATGTATGTTTGTGTGGAGTTTGACAGGCTGCTTGCCATGACCTCTGTGTCTTCATTTGAGAGGATTACAGGATATAATGGATGTAAAATATCTATCCAAAGTTCTGATTCCATCCACCACTAGATTATAAACTCCAAGAGAGGAGAGTTTATAAATTAGATCTATCTTATGCATCTGTATTCCTAGAGCTTAAGCATATGTCAACCATTCATTCAGATAAGTATTGAGTAAATAATGCACTTGGCCATGAGGCCAAGCAGAAGTGACCAGTAAGTGTCCAGTAGGAAAAAGGCAGTGTGGCAGCAGCACCTATCACTTTCAACTGAAGAGTATACCCAAGTGAATTTCAGATTATATCCAGGAGTGACCCATAGCATTTGAGCCATGAGATTGCTATAAATAGATTATCAAAACAGAAAATCTAAGACCATGATGCACATAGTGGAAGCAAGGGTAAGAGATATATGATCCTTGAATGGGAACGTGAGATTCATAATGCTACCTCAGCCTAGGTGGTTTTAGGTCCTCAGCAGCAGATGATGGAGTAAGTTTAGAAACATTTAGAGGTCTAGTAAGGACAGCTGGGCATCCAGTCCCATCACTTCATGGAAAATAGATGGGGAAACAATGGAAACAGTGACAGACTTTTTTTTTTTTTTTTTTTGGGCTCCAAAATCACTGCAGATGGTGACTGCTGCTGCTGCTGCTGCTGCTGCTGCTAAGTTGCTTCAGTCTTGTCTGACTCTGTGCAACCCCATAGATGGCAGCCCACCAAGCTCCGCTATCCCTGGGATTCTCCAGGCAAAAACACTGGAGTGGTTGCCATTTCCTTCTCCAGCACATGAAAGTGAAAAGTGAAAGTGAAGTCACTCAGTCATGTCTGACTCTTAGTGACCCCATGGACAGCAGCCCACCAGGCTCCTCCATCCATGGGATTTTCCAGGCAAGAGTACCAGAGTGGGGTGCCATTGCCTTCTCTGACAGATGGTGACTGCAGCCATGAAATTAAAAGACGTTTGCTCCTTAGAAGAAAAGTTATGATCAACCTAGATAGCATATTCAGAAGCAGAGACATTACTTTACCAACAAAAGTCCATCTAGTCAAAGCTATAGTTTTTCCAGTAGTCATGTGTGGATGTGAGACTTAAACCATAAAGAAAGCTGAGCACTGAAGAATTGATGCTTTTGAACTGTGGTGTTAGAGAAGACTCTTGAGAGTCCCTTGGACAGCAAGGAGATCCAACCAGTCCATCCTAAAGGAAATCAGTCCTGATTATTCATTGGAAGGATGGATGCTGAAGCTGAAACTCCAATACTTTGGCCACCCAATGAGAAGAGCTGACTCATTGGAAAAGACCCTGACGCTGGAAAAGATTGAGGGCAAAAGGAGAAGAGGGTGGCAGAGGATAAAATGGTTAGATAGCATCACCAACTCAATGGACATGAATTTGAGCAAACTTTGGGAGACAGTGAAGGACAGAGAAGCCTGGCGTGCAGCAGTCCATGGGGTCAGAGCCAGACATGACTTGGCAACTGAACAACAACAAGGATCAGGTACACATTACATGACACTTAGTAGGAGTTTTTTAAAAAATGGATATTTCCCTTCCTTTCCTGAATGTCCTTTAATTCAAGGAACTTAAAAAAAAAAAAAAAAAGACTTGCTATTTTGTACTGATAAATGGAAAACTGAACAATTGAGCATGGAACCTGTTTATTTTGTCACCTACTTCCAAAATAATTTTGAGGAGACATCTTTATAGAATTTTTTAAATAACTGAAGCTTTATTACTTTCAAATAGATATAGTAATTCATACTAACTGCAGCAAAATGTTTTCAATTAGACATCCTGCTGGGTTTCCTTTAATGACTATCTAAGATCACTTCTTTCATTTGAATACAAACAGAAAATGTGCCAAATTTTTGCAAACACTTCCCTTAAATTAGGGGAAAATTGGCCTATAGTTTTGTTTACATTATTAATCTCCTTACAAAGCACAGTCTTTATACATAGATACTTTCATATCAATGAATATGTCATCAGTTCACTGCTCAGTTGTGTCCGACTCTTTGTGACCCCATGAATCACAGCACGCCAGGCCTCCTTGTCCATCACCAACTCCCAGAGTTCACTCAGATTCACGTCCATCAAGTGAGTGATGCCATCCAGCCACTCATCCTCTGTTGTCCCCTTCTCCTCTGCCCTCAATCCCTCCCAGCATCAAAGTCTATTCCAATGAGTCAACTCTTCGCATGAGGTGGACAAAGTACTGAAGTTTCAGCTTTAGCATCATTCCTTCCAAAGAACACCCAGGGTTGATCTCCTTCAGAATGGACTGGTTGGATCTCCTTGCAGTCCAAGGGACTCTCAAGAGTCTTCCCAACACCACAGTTCAAAAGCATCAATTCTTCAGCACTCAGCCTTCTTCANCCCAGGGTTGATCTCCTTCAGAATGGACTGGTTGGATCTCCTTGCAGTCCAAGGGACTCTCAAGAGTCTTCCCAACACCACAGTTCAAAAGCATCAATTCTTCAGCACTCAGCCTTCTTCACAGTCCAACTCTCACATCCATACATGACCACAGGAAAAACCATAGCCTTGACTAGACGGACCTTAGTCGGCACAGCAATGTCTCTGCTTTTCAATACGCTATCTAGGTTGGTCATAACTTTTCTTCCAAGGAGTAAGCGTCTTTTAATTTCATGGCTGCAGTCACCATTTGCAGTGATTTTGGAGCCCCCCCCAAAAAGTCTGACACTGTTTCCACTGTTTCCCCATCTATTTCCCATGAAGTGATGGGACTGGATGCCATGATCTTCGTTTTCTGAATGTTGAGCTTTTGGCCAACTTTTTCACTATCATCTTTCACTTTCATAGGACATCTGTAAATATTCACATATATGTTGTTGTTTTAGTCACTAAGTCATGTCTGACTCTTTTGTGATCCCAAGGACTGTATAGCCCACCAGGCTCCTCTGTCCATGGGATTTTCCAGGAAAGAATACTGGAATGGGTTGCCATTTCCTTCTCCAGGAGATTTTCCCAAGCCAGGGATTGAATATTCACATATGTATTATGTAGTTATAAACAATCCATATACATTTCTATGGACTGTATGTCCACACACATACACTTATGTAAAAATTAAAACAGGTTAAATGGACACACACACATTATAATTAGGAAGAACTATTACTCTAGGTCACTCCTGGACATAATATGGAAATCACCTGGCTACAACTTTCAACTGCAAGTAAGAGATGCTCCCACCCTCTGTCTGTCCTACTGGACTCAACTTGGCCACACCTCACTGCTTGGTCTCATAATTATTCAAAGTATTCAGATCATTCCATACTCAATGTTATGGGATGGATAGATGGAAACCCCTAGTAGGTGGTGAGGTACTATGATACAAAAGGCAAAGTCCTGATATTAGATATATAGATGTTTGAAACTGAGTTTGATGGTTTACCCTGGGAAGAGTCTCATTTTCATGCTCAGTAAATATCTATATGTGTTTGATGACTTCGTAGGCAATCCCCAAAAAGTTTTATGTCTAAAATATATTTGTTAGCTCCATTAACAGTATGAATTAAGGTGAGTGTTGTATTTTTATAATTTAGTCTCAACTTGACATTTTGGCCCTTTATCAGATCAGAAGCTACGTGATCTAACCATGAGTGTATCCAGTGGCAAGTCTGGAGGCTTAACTGTGCGTTCTCTTCCATTATGAACTCAGTCTGGGAAATTCACCCAGTTGGGACTCAGTTTTCCCAATTGTAACTGCATACAAGCTTGCTCCAGCCAATGCACCTGCACTGTGCATGCATTCATGCTAAGTTGCTTCAATTATGTCCGACTCTTTGCAACCCTATGGACCATAGCCCGCCAGGCTCTTCTGTCCATGGGATTCTCCAGACAAGAATACTGGAGTAGGTTGGTGTGCCCTCCTCCAGGGGATCTTACCAACCCAGGCATCCAAACCACATCTGTTACATCTCCTGCATTGGCAGGCAGGTTCTTTACCGTTAGCACCACCTGGGAAACCCCCAAGCTGCACTATATATACATATATATTCAATGGAATTACAAATATTATATATAGAGAGAGAGGATATTATGCCTAGCTGAAGTTTAGAAAAGATGCTTTGTCAGAATTCATTAATACTTTTCAAACCTGAAAGTGCCCTTACCATAGAATTTTATCAGAAAACTGTTGCCTAAAAATGCCAAATAACAATACATTTTTAACAATCCCAACCAAAACACCCTGTCATTCTTTATTGAAGTTATATTTTATCTAGGCTTTTTCTCATGCATGATCTGAAGACATAGAATGAATGGAAGTGAATCTTACTGCAAATAAGTATGTAAACAAAGGTAGATATATAAGTATGTGCATTTCCTGCGTCCTACATGTTCAGCGTGATGGTCAATCAGCATCCTGAGGGTCATACATGAACTACTTAGCTTTGTAACAAGACCATAGATGTAACTTCAGGAATAGATACTGAAACTATCATCAATAAATAATTAATAATGTTTATTAGACACCTGTTTTGTTCCGGGAACTATGCTAATTGTGTCACATGGATTTTTCTCATTTAAACTTTACTGCATGCCTACAGATGAAGAAACAAGGCTGAAAGAAATTAGGTAAATTATTCAAGGCTGAAAGTGAACATGTTAGCCACTCAATTATGTCCAATTCTTTGCAACCCTATGGACTGTAGTAGCCTGCCAGGCTCCTTGTCCATGGACTTCTCTATGGACAAGAGTTCTGGAGTGGATTTCCATTCCCTTCTCCAGGGTATCTTCCTGACCCAGAGATCAAATCAAGGTCTCCTGCATTGCAGGCAGATTCTTTACTGTATGAGCCACCAGGGAAGCCCCAAGTGGCTATATTCAAGGCTCCATAGCTTATAAATAGTAGAGGCATGATTCATTTCCAACAAATCTGACTGTGAATCATTCCCATTCAGTGTCATTTATACATGCAGTAAGAATGTCCTCCCCAACCTGATTTATTCCATACAGCCTTATCCCCACCCCTGGACTTAGTCTGGGAAAGCTGCTCACATGCAAAGATGATTCAAGGGCACAGACAGCTCTGAGACTGTGACATCTGAATCTGTCCCCACACAGTATAGTATATGTTTCAGTATGTGATAACTAAGTAAGAGAGACACAGATGCAAGAAGGATTAATTCCATCCCACCCTCACCATCAGCATCATCACTACCCTACCCAGGGAAGTGTTGCAGCAAGACTGTACCCTCCTGGGTACCTCATACACTAAGGAGGAGCTATGTATATGCAGAGTGTCTTCCATTCAGCATCACAGTGGCATACGTCACTGTCTCAGATGCTGCCCTGCTCCCCTGCTTCTGCTCCCTGTGAAAAACTTGCTTAACTTCTCCTCTTAGCCTGCAGTCAGAAAGCTCCAAATGAATCTGTAGTGTCTGCATATGAATTCTAGTGCTAATTAATCTTCCCCCATTAAGTCCCTCAAACTGGTACTCCACTCTGCTTTCAGCACTGCTCAGCTCATATAAATTTTGTTCAAAGAGGACCAAGACTAAGTCAGTGTCTGTTCCTCAGGTTATTGTTTATGCCATTGAAAGGCTAGAAATAATCCATAGTCATTAAGGGGAGATTGATTAAAGTAATGCACCTCCTTTCACTGGTACACAGTGTTGCTGTTAAGGAAAGTGAGCTACATATTGTCAAAAAAGTAGATTATATGAAGTATGTATATAAAATAACATTTTACCTCCATCTTAAAAGTGGTATCATGCCCTATTAACAAGTCTAAGATTCCAGTTACTTTGATACGGCCGTGCTGCTCAGCTCTGGTCCTCTCCCAGCACTGGGCAATGCTTTGACTCAGAGCCCAGCCTCCCAACCTTAGTTTTATCCCAGCTGGCAGGCATCTTGGATAATGGATCTATGACAGTTTTGTTCTTCGTGGTCCACCCAGAATCCTCCCTTCCCCACTATCAAACTGCCCTATGCCACTTCTGCAGCTTTTGGCTAAACCAGCAGCACACCAGTCCATCCTCTCAAGAGTTTCAGAAAAGAACTCCTAGTCTTTGTCAGCGGTCAACCCTCACTGCAAAGAAATTCTTTATGGTGTTGCTTTGTGAGCCTATTTACTCTGGTCCTTTCCTCTGTGGAGAAAGCAACCGTCTTATCAGCTTCTTCTTTGAACCTTTATTAACCCATTTCTCACCCTGCTCCTCACACCTTGTAAATCAGCTGACAACATTGTTTTCCTGCAGGGAACATTGATGTCCCTGCACTCACCATAATGTTTCCATCATTACTGTCCTGTCTATAATTCTTGTTCTTGTCTATAACTGAGTGCTAAAAGGAGAGAAAGTATTACATATAGGACATACAAGCTTTTAGCCTAATCCAGCGATTTTCTTTTCATTTTTACATGCTTTTAGAAGATGACTATTTTGCTTCACTACTATGACAAATAATAATGGCACAAATTATTTATAAAGCTCTTCATTGCTTCCCAAATACTTTCTCTCCAGCACCTCGGTTTATCCCTTGTCTTTGTGAGGCAGAAAAGACATTTAATAGCGAAGAAGACTTGGACTCAGAGACATAAGTGATTTTTCAAAAGTTCAAGCTGTGACTTGAACTCAAGTTTCCTCATTTCAAATCCACCACAATTTTCAACGAAATGTCCCCCTCATATTAAACTATGTTCAAAAACTTTTTAAGCATACAAGGGTAGGAATACTCACAGCTCCCAAAGCTCAGCATTTCAGGAATGTAATTTGAGAAAAATAATTATCAGAACAAATAAGAAATTCATAAAATGTTCACAATTACTACTCAAGGTTCATCTAGTACTTGTGAATTACCTTAGATTTTTAGATGGATTATGCTTTCAGGGAGCTGAATATTTTGCAGATCGAATATAAAAATCAAGCAGCTTACATACTAAGAGCCAAACTAAAGTCCAAGAATGCAGAATATATTTTGCTTTATGTCATGTACCAAATGACTAATAGGCAGCAAGGGCTTTCAGGGTTATAATTTTAGCCCAAGGTTCTGGTAACTACATGAAATCCTTGAGTGGTTTATGATATCATAAGGTGGAATTATAGCTCCCCATGGGCAAAAGTTGTTGAAATGCTTTCAGCAATTGAGTACCATAACTAGCCTGTGCTCTATAGTAATTATAGGAAAAACTATATTAAATACCTAGTCACATTGACTAATGATTTCAAATATAGAAATTATTTTTTTTAATGAGAAAGGCAGGCTGGTAATTCATTCATCCATCCATTCCATAAATATGTATAAGTCCACCCTAGGTCTGCCACTAAGATAAGGGCTGGGGTTACAACAACAGACAAGTCAAATCCCAAAGTCTCCCCCTGGAGAACTTTCATTCTAGCATGGGAATCAGACATTAAATGACTATGATTATAAGGTAAGTGTTCTGATGATGGGCAAAGTGCTATGCCAGTATATTAACAAGAAGTACACTAACTTGGGGGCGATGGGGGGACAGGGTGAGACACAATCAAAGAAGGCCTCCTTGAGGAAGTAAACGTAGAGCTGAATGAAATCTGAATGATGAATCAGAAATAGGAAGGATAAGAGGAGAGTAGAGCTCATTCTTCCGTCTATGGGGTCGCCCAGAGTCGGACACGACTGACAGCAGCAGCAGCAGAGCTCATTCTTAAGCAGATAATAAAAGTGAGAGAGAAAAAAGAGACCTTGAATGGAGAACACAGAAATTTAACCTCTTTCTGATAGTAAGAACAGCTGTATGGATATACTACAGGTAAAAGGGGGAAAGAACCAGAAAATAATGTAGCCTAGATATTAGCAAGAAATATACATGTATATTATATACATAATATGGCATATATCATAATATGTATACATATTTCTTATGTGTATGTATATTTCATATGTTAATATATGGTATGTATATCTTGTTATAAAATGTATTATATCTTATATGATATATAAGTGAGTATAATGTTTGCATGTAATATACATGTGCATATAATGAGAAACACAATAGTTACATAGTACAGTCTATAATGTATGTATATTTTATATGTGTGTGTGTGTGGATGTATATATGTGCATGTGTAGGTACCAGAACAGAATTTGCCTTGAGAGAACTAGCCATTTTCTATAAAATGCCTGATCTCCAATCACAAAAGAGAAGAATAAGCTATTAAAGACTATGGAGATAGTATTCAAAGGGTAACTAATTAGAACGATAAGCTCACAAAATATTGTATTGAATAGAATGAAGGGTACAGGATTCTAAAAGAGACCAAGAGGTTATTCAATGTGAAACATTTACCAAATGAAGATGTCATTCATTTTGGAGAAGAATGTAAATATCGCCACCAAGTGGAAAAGCCGAGAAAGAGTTACTGACCACACAAGTCATTTCTCAATAGTATTTCAGTATCATTTCAATTAATTATATTATTATTCTAAATGATTATACAATTTTCATTTGTATCAAACTTTACAATATACATAACATCTTCTCAACTTAGTGACTAGGTACATTGACAGTATTCTAGCATAAGTTAAGTGTAAATAGATTATCTAAAGTCATACACATAGAATAATACATAGCCACAAAAAAGATTATGATTCAAAATATCAAACTATATTAATAATTGGTGGGAAAAAAAAATTAAAGACACAAACCAATAGAACAAAGCACTTTCTACATATGTGCCCCAAGTTCTAAATGAAAGAACCTCAGATATGGGAAGAATTGGTTTGCTTTTACGATAATTATTAGTAATTATGATCCGTGAAACTTTGTTTCATTTTTTCTCAATAATGTGTAATTTACAAGACAAACTTAAAACAGACCTAAGCCAAACAATTAAAACCACGACTAATATAGTTCAAAACGTATAAAAATTATTTTTAATGTATTTTGTCACTTTAGAGTTCATTATAAATTTGTAAGTAATAAAAGTAACCTAAGTATTTATTTCTACTGTGAAAAGCTGTGTACTAACCAAGCATTACAATAAAACTCTGAAATAATGAAATATTTTAACTATTTTTGCACTAAATGCTGCAATATAGTTATATAGAGAATCCAGCCTTTGGGAACTATAATTCTTTTACAATCTTATTCAGATGTCATTCCTGAAGCAAGTGGCATGTGATGACTGAAGTTGTAATAGCCATTTATACTTGGAATATTTTATGCATTAATACTTCAAGTAAAAATGAGCAGCATTTTCCAAATACAATAACTCAAAAAATAAATGGAGACATTTGTGCAAATGTTTCATTTTTGAAAATCAACCTTGGGCTGAGTCAAACCATGGAAAATTTTAGCTCAAAGGAAATTCTAGCTCCCCTTCATCCCCCTAAAAAATCATAAGGATGTGAAAACAGGATTATAATGGAAGCTGTCTTGCAACATTAACTACAATGTTCATTCCCCTAAAAGCCATAATTCATAGCTGTTCTACAGCCTTTTTCTTTCAGCAATTATGCATATTAGAGGAAAGTTTGAATACATAAAAACTAAATGCTGATAGAAAACTAAGTCTCAGAAAAGAAAAGTGTACTCGACCAGTTTGCTTTGAAGAAAAATATGAAAGCCAGCTTGTCCCAGGTGTCCCTAGTCCAAGAAGGCTGTGGAAAGCATGTAAACCACAGTTGCAGGGCATAGCACAGGGCTTATTGCCTGGGACCCCTGATCAACCCATGGCAGTCAGTTCCATCCCTAGGGGACAGTGGCTTCAGTGGAAACAGAATATTGGGAACTACTGGCTCTCTAAGGAATTCAATGCAAAAGTTACCCTTCTAGTAGTTGACACACTACTACAGAGTTTCCAAACACACCCTTTCCATTTCTTCTCTTATTCAAAGGTTTATTAAGTTCAGTTCAGTCCAGTCACTCAGTCATGTCCAACTCTTTGCAACCCCATGGACCGCAGCACACCAGGCCTCCATGTCCATCACCAACTCCCAGAGTTTACCCAAACTCAAGTCCATTGGCTGGTGATGCCATCCAACCATCTCATCCTCTGTTGTCCCCTTTTCCTCCTGCCCTCAATCTTTCCCAGCANCCATCAGGAAGTTTCCATAAGCCTCTTATCCTTCTTCATCAGAGGACAGATAGACTGAAAATCACAATTACAGAAAACTAACCAATCTGATCACATGGACCACAGCCCTGTCTAACTCAATGAAACTATGAGTCATGCCATATAGGGCCACCAAGACAGATGGGTCATGGGGGAAAGTTCTAGCAAAACGTGTTCCACTGGAGAAGGAAATGGAAAACCACTTCAGTGTTCTTGCCTTGAGAACCTCATGAAGAGTATGAAAAGTCAAAAATATAGGACACTGAAAGATGAACTCCCCAGGTCAATAGGTGCCCAATATGCTACTGGAGAAATAACTCCAGAAGGGATGAAGAGATGGAGCCAAAGCAAAAACAATACCCAGTTGTGGCTGTGACTGGTGATGGAATTAAAGTCCAATGCTGTAAAGAGCAATATTGCATATGAAACAGGAATGTTAGGTCCATGAATCAAGGTAAATTGGAAGTGGTCAAACAGGAGATGGCAAGAGTGACCATCAAAATTTTAGGAATCAGTGAACTAAGATGGACTGGAATGGGTGAGTTTAACTCAGATGACCATTCTATCCACTACTGTTGGCAAGAATCCCTTAGGAGAAATGGAGTAACCATCATAGTCAACAGAAGAGTCTGAAATGCAGTACTTGGATGCAATCTCAAAAATTACAGAACAAACTCTGTTCGTTTCCATCAGACTATCTGGGTTCATATTCCACATCCAACGTTTACTAGCTCTGTGGTCTTGGGCAAATAACAAACTTTATAATCTTCAGTTCCTTTATTTATAAAATGACCATAATAGAAATACCTCATAAGTTTTGGGGGAGAATCAGAGAAATATATGAGAAGTGTGAAAGATGGCTAAGTACCTAGCCTATGTGTTATGTAAGTACAAGGTGCTGTCTCAGCACAGATAAATAGGCAGTAAATTATTTTTATTTTTGTTCTTCCTGGATAGGAGGGTGAAATTCAGTAAGGCCAAAGACTTCAGACAGAGTCTTGATCTAGGCTTTAAAAAATGAACAACTGTTAGATAAACAGAATGCTAAGTTTGCCTTGCTCAAGCCATAGGGTTACAGTCTGCTACTGTAAGAACAGCCTAGGCCTAAGGCTTAAGGAAAATATTTTAAAAGTCTAGTGAGTTTATTCTAATAAACATCTTCTCTCCATTTGTTGTCATGACCTGGAAGACAGGCTGATGTGGTCGGTAATAGTGTGGACTTTGAAGTGAAACAGACATAAGTTCTAATCCAATCCCTACTACTTCTAACTGTGAGATCTTACTACTTTTATTACTTACTATTTCTTGCTACATTTCACTGAGCTCCTAGTTGATTAATCCTTTAAAAATAATTAGAGTCCTAAAAATATTATTAGAGTCCTTTTTATGAGGTTTTTATAAGGATTAATCAGGTTTTTATGAGGATTAATCAAGATAATGCAGATAAACATCAGTTAGCACATAAAAATCAATAAATGTTAGCTATTATTATTGATGCATCATTAAGGTTATGCTGGCATAAAACATTAGAATTTATCCAGTGTGTGAACAGTTGAACACAAATATATGCCATACAGCCTGTTCAACAGTGAGATATCCAAAGAAATATCACAAAGCAGGTGGTAAGTCACTTTGTGGCAATGATTATAGGTATTTAACTTTGTGGGCCCAGCAACTCTGAAAATTATGCAAAGCTGCCCTCCAAATAAATATTGACATAAATTAATGACTTACTTCACTGAATGTAGTTTTTTTACTTACAAACATGAGGCATGTTTCTGTAGCCAATCTATAAATAAATATATGGAACAACCATTGTTAATATCTTGATATAGTTTCTTCCCAGGGGTGTGTGTGTGTGTGAGTGTGTGTGTGTGTACATGTGTATATATGATATACATGAGGGAGCTATAGTATTTAAAATAACTATGAATGCATGCATGCTCAGTTGTGTCCAACTTTTGCAACCCCATGGACTGTAATCCACCAGGCACCTCTGTTCATGGGATTCTCCAGGCAAGAATACTGGAGCGGGTTGCCATTTCCTTCTCCAGGGGATCTTCCTGACTCAGGGATTGAACCCACATCTCCTGCATTGGCAGGCAGATTCTTTACCATTACACCACCTGGGAAGCCCTTAAAATAACTATATACATACTTAACTCTGATCAGACCATACAAGAGCCTTTTCTCCATTTGTCATATGAGCCTTTGCTTTGTTTTATTAAATATGCTTTACAAACATGATTTATACATTAGATAACATTCTACAAGGATGTGGCAAATAATTTAACTATTGCTATACTGTTAGACTCTTTGCTGTGTGTCAAAACTAATTAATCTTCAAATATAAATTGTTTATTACCAAATTCAGTGATTTCTTAATCTGTAGGTGTGTAAACAACTTGAAAAAAAGAAAAAACCCCAAGTTGATTCTTCTCTTTGAAATAACTCTAGATCCTGTATTAATACTTCTGTAACACTTCCATGAATTATACTGTCTCGTGTACTGTATCTTTAATACTTAGTGACAGAAAGCTTCTGCCTGACTCCCACTGCGCTGCCTCTCCTCACTGTGAGGTCTTGCATCCTGGAGAACCATGACATTATTGGATCCACTCCTGCTAGCCGCCTCCTCTGTTGCTCCTAACTGTCTTACATACCATTCCATTTGAGAAAATATACAACATGACTCAGCACTGGGTAACAGAGTTATCTAAAGGAAAGAGATCATTTCATAACTACACCAAAAATAAATTTAATGAACTTCAAATATACTACAGCATAAAAACTAATAAGCATAAAGGAGGTGAATTCATGGTTTGGGGTTATGTATATTTTGATCTCAGGTTGCAGGATTTTAACTTGGCCTTTGTGTAGTTTAAACCAAGGAAGGGCACAATCTTTAATTTATCATCTTAACTTTATGCTTCACCTAATAAGCAAATTATAATATGATTACCAAGGTTGATTTCATATGTCATTTTATCATTTCTAAAGAATTCTGACAGGCTCTCAATATAAAGAAGAAAGCTGTTTTATAGTTTCTATTTATTGTTTTCATCTGTTTGCTTCTGGAGAGAGACTAGTTACTTATGTGAGGATAGAACATTTATTTATGTGAAAGCTGGTATGAAAGAGCATGTACCTATGTTGGTACATGGAAATTTATGTCTATGACTGTGTGTGTTTGAAAAATGCAAGGTCATTATCAGACTTCAAATAATGATAGAAAAAGAAAATTTTGAAAACAACTCTAGGAATAATTTATATTCAAGACATTTCTTTTTCTGCCTCATAGCTACATCATCCCTCTCAAGGCTTCCGTTTTGGAACTGTCCGGGAGAGCAGTGCTGAAGACTATGTGAGGCAAAGCTTCCCAGAGATGCATGAGTATATGAGAAGGTACAATGTACCAGCCACCCTGGATGGAGTGGCGTATCTAAAGTGAGTGTCAACCTCCTCAGTCCAAAAAGTTCTCAATGAAAAAGGAGCCTTGCTACTGTTGTAATGTTTGTTGGGTTTTTTTTTTAATGTTAACTAAACATGCCCATTGTGTGTTCCATAATACCTCACACCATGTGAGATCCAGGAGACAGTATGGAATAAATGTGCATTTAATTATGTGACCTAGTTTTCTAGTTACCTCCACAGTCCCAAGCTGGCAGTAGCTTTGATCAAAGTGCCAGTAGGGTTAGTAGTGTAGCAGATGGTAGGGGAAGTAAACATTGGCTTGACATCACTTGGGAAAATAATGGTACTGAAATGATCAAACACTCAGGGAATGTGGCCAGAGGATAAAGTGTCCCAAATCAACCCTTTCCTTCACAGTGAATCTCTAAGCCTGTGGACTGTCGCCTCTTGCCACAAGGAAGTGGGATTTATCTTAGAGATTTCCTGTAGAAAAGAAATAAGATAAAAGGCAATGATTCCCATGCCTGCATCCTTCTCATCAGAATTTATGAGAAGCAATCAAGAGCAATCACATTGCCATGGCAGATTATCAGAGCTATAATTCAGAGAAGCTGAATGCAAAGGAGGATGATGCATCTCTGGGTCTGTTCAACTAGTCTGCCTGGGAGAAGGGGATGAATGGCTCCTGATAAATGCCACAGCATGCAAGCAAGCAGTCCTCCCCCTCCTGCCTGATGGTCTCGGGACAATAACATACATTCAAACTCCAATCCCTACAATCATATAGTACCAGAAAACTGGTTTCTCTATCATCAAACACAATTATCTCCCCAATGACAGCAGGACTTAGCACCTCAAAGTCTTTTTTAAGAAAGAAGGGAAGCAAATAATTTTATGGGACATAAGGGCTCTGTATTTCTCAAAAACTCTAGTAATCAGCCCTAAAAACAATTTTATGGACTAAACTAGAGTCTAGAAAGGAAACTTTGTGTTCTCAGATTTGCATAGGTATATATAGCATGAAACACTAGGACATGGCACTTTCCATTCTGTAAGATCTTTAAAACATTAGAGTCCCTCTCTGACACAGCGTTTACTGCTCCTTTGCCCCCCAACAACTCCTCTTTATCCTCTCCATCAGGGAAATCCGTGGCTGAGAAAAAGAATAGATGTCAGGAAGAAAGTGATGACTCCCCACTAAATAGTAATGGGTGACAAATTGGGCCCTTCTGTCAGTGTGAAAGGCTGAGAAAAGCCCCTGCTGCAGTGGAGCAGTTCCACTCCACTCTGGGTATTCATTTATTCTGGAGGATTCACCTCCAAGGTCCCAGAGCTCAGCTGGCCATACTCTAGCTGGAGAGAAGAAATTGTTAGGAAAACAGGCACTGATGAAGGAGTTGAGGCCTGAAAAAATCAACTTGTCCATGCAAATACAGCTCGCAAGTGGCGGTCAGGATCAGAACCATGACTTCGGACTGTAGCCACTGCTGCAGGCTAGCCTGAGAACTATAACTGGAAAGCAGGTCCTTGATGTTCAAGGTACAGTCCACATTCCAGCAACATCCATGTAGCAGGTAGGAGGTAGCACCTGGGAGCATGTGCTCTCAGGTTCCATCACAGAATCTGCATTTTAACAAGCTCCCTAGGTGAGGTACAGATTGAGGTAACTTTGGAACAAAGGTTATCATTAATGCCCTCTGTCTTCTTCCCTCTGAGCTTCTCTCTCCACTTTTGGCCCAGATACAGCCTGTGCTCCTATTCACTACTCCAAAAAAACCAAGGTTCCCAAGTTACCCTTTGACATACCATTGCCATGACCTACGGGACACTACCCCTGGAGTCATCTGTAAAGAGAGTTTCCTGTGTTAAAGCTGTCCCTCCCCTCTCCCATCAGATTCCCTGAGCTTCATCCTAACTCACTTAGGACCCTGCTTTTTGAAGTGACAATATTCCAATAAATGAATCCCTATTAAATTAATAATTACTTTATTTTTATATGTTTATATATAACTAGTTTTGTGGTATATGTGTTATGAAATGAATGTTCAAAAAGACAGCATGATTTTATAATGGGAGAAACAACTGTAGGCCCTGCCTACTGTAAGGATGATTCAGCCAGTCTAGAAGCTCCTTATACCTGGATCAAACCTTGCCACTTCATCACCAGTGACTCAGGGCCCCATGGGAGTCTGTGAGCTAACTGCTTCTTGCCTTCCTATATAATATAGACCTGCCATAAATAACTTCACTTTGCAATTCAAAATCATGAGGAGTTATTTAGAGATACCACTCAGATGGACCACAGGAATTACTTGTTAGAAAACTGAGCCCTAACTTTTTATACTCTTATTGCTGCCACAAATTATAACAGAGCATTAGTAAATGGTAACTTAGTCCTGTGTAGCTCTGAAGGTACATTTTGGTACTGTGAGAATAAAACTTTCATTAGAGAAATACCTTTCAGCTTGATTTTTATTTTACTGCCAAGATTCCATTAAGGTTTCTGATCCTCAGCTTCCAGGATACAGTTCATATACCAAGCCCTTTCTGAAGCTTCCCGCAGTTTTGAAGCTGAGAGATGTTTTTTATTTTGGTTGAAGTTAAACATAGTAAAAAAGATTTATGAGCATGGCCCTGCCCATCAGAACAAGATCCAGTTTCCCCTTCAGTCAGTCTCTCCCATCAGGAAGTTTCCATAAGCCTCTTATCCTTCTTCATCAGAGGACAGATAGACTGAAAACCACAATTACAGAAAACTAACCAATCTGATCACATGGACCACAGCCTTGTCTAACTCAATGAAACTATGAGTCATGCCATATAGGGCCATCCAAGACAGATGGGTCATGGGGGAGAGTTCTGTNGGAGACCCGAGTTCAGTCCCTGGTTTGGGAATATCCCCTGGGGAAGGAAATGGCAATCCACTCCAGTACTATTGCCTGGAAAATTCCTTGGACAGAGAAGCCTGGTAGGCTACAGTCCATGGGGTTGCAAAGAGTCGGACACAACTGAGTGACTTCACTCACTCACTCACTACCTTTCCCAAAAATTTTGAGATAGCTGAAAACAAAGAGTCATTTGCATACACCTTAAACAGTTCCCTGAGAAACTCATTATCCCTTGCCTCCCTTATAAATGGAACTCAGCTGGTGCTGACCACCTTCCTGGGGACCACTTCTGTGCCTATGTTAAAATATGGGGGAGAATACAAGAAGGATGCACAAAGTGTCTGTTCCTATCCTGAGCCCAGCCCACAGCCAATTCACTGATCCAGTCCAGAAATACTTGCCTTTAAATGATTTTTGCCTGAACTATCTCCTGGGATGGGAGTGAAACATGAGTCTCTGGAGTTATATTAATAAATCAGACCACAAAGACCTGATTTACATATGCTTCCTATTCCATTTATTAAACACCAGCTATGGACTTTAAAGAGACCTCAACTCTTTTTTCCCCTAGAGTGCTGGATCTCTTATTTGCACTTCTTTATTACGTACTCCCAAGTGTGAAATAATGCCTGATCTCTGGAGAATATGACAGTGATCATGACAGAAAGAATGAAGAATTTTCACATACTGATTAATGAGATTGCCTAGTTCCAACACTTACTGGCTTGTGAACTGGATCAACTTATTTCAACTCTCTGAACCTTCAATTCCTTCATTTGTTAAAATAAGATACTACCACCACCTTCAAGTGAAAATGAAAGTGATAGTCGTTCAGTCACATCCGACTCTTTGCAACCCCGTGGGCATGGGATTTCCCAGGCAAGAATACCAGAGTGGGTTGTGATTTCCTTCTCCAGGGGACCTTCCCAACTCAGGGATCGAACCTGGGTCTCCTGCATTACAGGCAGATTCTTTACCATCTGAGCCACCAGGGAAGCCCACCTCCCTCTTCAAGGTGATGATAAAGGGTATGGAGAACAATAAATATAATGCCTACACCAAGAAGTCATTTGGAGGACTTCATCAGGTGGTCCAATGGTTAAGACTCTGCACTTCCACTACAGGGAGAGTTTGATCCCTGGTTGGGGAACTGAGATCCTACATGTAGCACAACCAAAAAAAGAAAAGGTCATTCAGTTAATGTATGGGAAATGAACCTTGACTATTTACCTTTGCACTCAATTCAGAGTCGCTCTGGTTTAGTTGTTCAATTTAACCCCTGGAAAGATGTCATGCTCTCTGGTAAGAGTGTCTGTTTCCCCTGATCTGGTCTCTTCTTTGCAGGTCAGTGAGATGTCACCAAGTCAGGGCCAGCAGCTGCCCAGCTTGGACTGCCCCTACTGTCCAGATTTCTGCTCCCTAAACAAATGGCACCCTACTCCAGTACTCTTGCCTGGAAAATCCCATGGACGGAGGAGCCTGGTGGGCTGTGGTCCATGGGGTTGTGAAGAGTCGGACCTGTCTCTTNCTTGGACTGCCCCTACTGTCCAGATTTCTGCTCCCTAAACAAATGGCACCCTACTCCAGTACTCTTGCCTGGAAAATCCCATGGACGGAGGAGCCTGGTGGGCTGTGGTCCATGGGGTTGTGGAGAGTCGGACACGACTGAGAGACTTCACTTTCACTTTTCACTTTCACACACTGGAGAAGGAAATGGCAACCCACTCCAGTGATCTTGCCTGGAGAATCCAAGGGACACGGGGAGCCTGGTGGGCTGCCATCTATGGGGTCGCACAGAGTCGTACATGACTAAAGTGCCAGCAGCAGCAAACAAAAGCTAGCTGTCAGACTTGGTGTTTCTTGTCTATTAACAAATCATTTTCTGCTTTTCTTCTTTTGGTCTTAAACATAGGAATGATCCAGAGAAACTAGATGCCTTCATCATGGACAAAGCCCTTTTGGATTATGAAGTGTCAGTAGATGCTGACTGCAAACTTCTAACTGTGGGGAAGCCATTTGCCATAGAAGGTATTAATCAATCATTCTTGATTCACTTTTACTCGGGATGTGCTCAGTTTGCCAACCTAGCAAGTCACAAATGCCAGTGTCAGAGGCAAAGAACTATTCATCTTCCCTTGTTTTCATTTTCAGCTCTTAAGCACTCAGCTATTAAGTTGCTGAAGTTAGGTATTTATTTTCTACCTACTCCACCAACATATTTTTATCCAATTGTTAAAAAAACAACAACCAAAATATCATAGTTATCCAAACGGTGTTGCTTCAGATATCTGGGAGTGTTGACACAGTGTAGTAAACAGGGAGTCCAGTTTTAATTTAATCTGCATTTTCTAATGGCCAAATCATATAATGAATCTGATACTAAAACTAGAATGATTGTGTTACAACTAGAAGGACCCCAGTGTTGATTTAATCCAAGCTGCTCAGTTTTATCCACAAGAAAGTTCAGAGACAATATATTACTTTCTCATAATCACACAATTAGATGATAATACTGAAATTAGAATATAAATCTCATAGTCCTTAAATAAATGTTTCTACTAGTTGAAAAATAAGTGGAAAAAAATCAACCTCTGAAATTTAGTAACGTTTAAGTGTCCGAAACAAAACTTTGTTTGGGACCTCAGGTTTGTCTGGCAGCAAATTTTTGCTTTCAGCTTGGTCAGCCAATCAATCAAACNTTCCACTAGTTGAAAAATAAGTAGAAAAAAATCAACCTCTGTAATTTAGTAACGTTTAAGTGTCCGAAACAAAACTTTGTTTGGGACCTCAGGTTTTTCTTTCTCCCCACTGGCAGCAAATTTTTGCTTTCAACTGGGTCAGCCAATCAATCAAACTTCAGGACCAAAAAAAGATTGCATTGTCAGTAGCTCCTTTCATTCTGGACAACAGTTGATATATGGAGCAGGTAGTTTGGACCAGCAAATTTCACATCTCCATTTCCCAGCTTCCCTCCTCTGACAGTACACACTGGCTCCCAGAACAGCCATACTCACTTGTCAGAAAGCATTTTGACTAGAAATAATCCCATGGGGATGCTCAAGTCCTATTCCCAGGAAACTATACTTTCCTGTATGTTAACTAGTATATCAAGACTATTCAGATTCCAGTTGCCCAACTACAGTTGGTCTCTGTCTCTCCTAAACACATCAGCAGTTTTTTTTTTCCCCAATCTTCATTTTTGTGATGAATGAGAATGTAACAGCTGATGCTGTTTCTTTGAGCCTTCTCCTAAGAAAAATCAATCCCCTTTCCAAGCAAAGTGACCTCCACCTTAGCCTGGAATAGAACACAGGGAGAGAGACATTTAGTGATAGGGGTCTTCTGTTAAGACAACAGTGACAGAGACGCAATTGTGTAGCAGGACACAAAAAGAGAAACCAAAGAAAAACTAGAAAACCAAAAGAACATTGATTATATAACCACATTTCGATGTAACAGTGGAAAATTTCCCATTTGTGTGGCATCTGGGTAAATGGAAAGGATGTTATTTCCTTTTTCTATCCTAGATACACTGGGTAATTGAAGTCCCTTTTGCCATTAGCAGCTGTTAACAATGAATCATTTGTAGTGGGTAAAAAAAATGAGGGACCCTTGTTTTCCACCTTTGTTTTCAGGGAGCAAGTCTATCTTGTCAAAAGGCAGTGGTGAAATGGCTTGTTTGCCCCTGCTAGACCCCAGTGCCAGATGCCACACAATTAATTCCCCACTGGTTTCCTGTTTACATTTCCATCTGTGCTCAGGAGACTTGGTGTCTTACAGTCTCCATCATCTCCAGACACCACATTGTTTTCCAAGGGAATAAATACAAAATGGCACAGGGAAACACTCTCTCTGCAAGACAGCAGAAAGAGTATAGACTTGAATACAGAGAATATTCTCATCATTGTTGGTTTATTCTTAAAAAAAGCCACTGCTGGTTTATTCTGGGTAACGTGCAAATCAGAAATTTTAATTTAATACAGCCTCTGTGAACAAGTTTACAACCTAAAAGCAGAACTTGGTAAAACACAAAGTAAGGATACTTATAAGTTACAGAAAACAATGTGATAGAGATACTAATAAAACTCTTGACTGTGGCTTTAAAGAAAAAGTTAATCTAATAGGTTTTAATGGAATATTTCTCTCTTCATGAAATTTTTTTTTTATTATATTTTCATAATGCTGGAGAAAATACAAAAAAAATTATATACTTTTCATTAACAACATTTAGGTTTTTTGAATTTATGGAGATGTGTACTTTATTATTAACTAATTAGACTTTATAGGCATAAAATATCACAAAAGCCATTTATGAACAATTTTTACCTATTTAGCTTACAGGAATGTTCCATATGTCTGTATTCTCTCACAGGATCTAGTACAATGCAAGGCATATAACAGTTATGTAATAAATGATTTATTACCCTATTATATAACTCATTAGGTTGTATTTGACTAAGTACCTAATCACTTCCTTATGTAGGTAATCAAAATACCCTGAAAAAGTCTGCATATACTTTCCGAAGTGTTTAAATTATTTTGGGAACTTAGGAGGGAAGATGGAATCCATTGATTCCTTCATGCTGAAGGTACATTCACTCTCTGTTCAACTCAGTCGCTCAGTCATGTCTGACTCTTTGTGACCGCAGAGACTGCAGCACGCCAGGCCTCCCTGTCTATCACCAACTCCCAGAGTTTACTCAAACTCATGCCCATTGAGTCAGTGATGCCATCACTCTCTGTAGTAATGACATTATATCAACTCAGTGTGACTACTAAATACCCTTCCCAACTTCACCATTCTGCATTGATGTAACACCTAAAAGTCAGTGTGCGGCAAATGAGAGACAACAGTCCACATTGACTTTGAAACCATTCCGTGAGTCTTCAGTGCAGCAAACCAAAATTATTAAAAATTCAAGAACATGTGGAAAGTCTCTGGTCTTTTTAAAAACTATATACCAGGGACACAAAGATATATTGTGTGCTCTGTAAAAAGAAAGTGTTGAGATAATTGAATACATGTCCCAAATTTATGCATTGGAGTAAACCGACAGTAAAGGTCAAATAAGAAGAAAGAGTAATGGGACTGCACAGTAATGATTTGTGACCTTTCTGCCAAAGACCTTTGCCTGTTTTTGAGTTTGTTCTTTTGCTTGCTTTCCACTAATTATTTAGTACAGCACTTGAAGTACTAGCTCTAGAGTCTTGAGTGCTTAGGTTAGAATAGAGTTGCTGTTCCCAAATAACTGTGTTAGTTGGGCAAGTCACAATCTGTTCTTCAGCTTCCTCATCTGCATAATGGGTTTGTGAATAGTACATCTAGGACAGAGGTGCTGTGATGATTAAGTAAAATAATACATGTAAAGCATGTTCAAGCACATAGTAAAAGTGACAGTGAGAGTGTTAATGGCTCAGTAGTGTCCGACTCCTTGTGACCCCTTGGTCTGTAGCCCACCAGGCTTCTCGTCCATAGAATTTTCAAGGCAAGAATACTAGAGTGGGTTGCAATTTCCTTCTCCAAAGGATTTTCCTGATCCAGGGATCAAACCCAGTTCTCCTGTATTGCAGGTAGATTCTTTTCCATCTGAGCCACCAGGCTATTATTTAATATATTGAATTAAAAGATTGAGACCAATTTATGATAAAATTATCTTGAGATAGATCACCTTCATATATCTCAGCTTCTTCCACACACTCTGTCTCCACTTTGATGTGCTGAGGATAAGGGAAACCCATTTTTAAAGTCTCCTTTAAGTTTAGAACCATTCCAAAACATGCTCAACCATTGCCCTGGAGTAGCTAATTATTGTATTCCTAGGACAGACTGTAAAACCGAATTGATCTTTCTTCCAGAGGTGTTTTTAACACTAAGATCTTATTTTCAAAATATCTATTTTCCAACCACATTTCAGGAAGATTTTTGTAGTCTATGAATTTCTAACTATACACTTGCTAGCCCAGATACATTTCTACCACTCTTAGCTTAGTAAAGCTGATTCATCCATGGGGAAAATATCAGAATTCTATTCTGAAAATTGTTCTCTTGGACTATTAAGTTGTATGCAATCTCCAGGGTGCCTGAAGCCTTCATCTCTAGGGTTGGAGAATTCCATTTTGCTTCATCCATCAACCACAAAATAGTCAGCCTCATTTTTATTGCAAAGCTAAATTTCTAATGACAATGAAAGCTACTCAGGCTGCTAAGTTGAGTCAGCAATTTAAAGATAAGAATTCTTTGACCATTGAACACAATCAAATTTGAAAAACAGCTGACAAAGAGAACAGAAATGAAATCTTCAAGGTTTTACTATTTTGCGTTTCTGAATAAAATTGATTTTTATGTCTTTTAACACATACCTCTTCTAATTGCCACATAACTATTTTTCCTGTTTTTCCCTATATTCCATATGCATAGTTGTTTTAATTTGCTAATAATAATTGTTATTAATGCCAATAATTATGAAAATATCAATACTTAATATATGTATTAAAATTGAAATTTTTAAAGAATGGTAATCTATTTTTAGCAGTCAATTACATATTAACCTTAACATGATGAAGTAGAGTGATTTAATATTAATTATTTTGTATGTAGCAATTTTTCCTAAATGTCTCTGCAATTTCAACATAACATTTTCCCTTAAGGTAATTTTTATACTTCCGTTGTAATGCCAAAATTCTATTCTTAAAATATGTAAATGTATATCATAACTATTAATTTTAGATTTTTAAACTTTCATAAAGATTCTTCTTAAACATTTCTTAAAGTTAAAAAATTTTTAAACTTTCTTTGCATCCATGGGATTGCAAAGAGTTGGACACAACTGAGCGACCAACACTGCTACACTGCAAACTCTATAGCACTTGGCTGAGTGTCTGAGACAGAATAGCATTCAGCCTCTACTTGAGAAAGTGATGAATAGGTGTCCAATAAATAGTGATCGAGTGAAAAACAAAAACAATTCTGCAATGATTACATCAACTTGGACTGGAATTACTGACTTTAAGAGGATTTTTAGGAGAAGCAATATTGTCAGGAAGGATCCTTGTGAGTTAATTTCATTTATGTACAATCATCTACCAGTTGGGGCTGTACTTATGCAGTAGTTACAAATTTATGAAAAGTTTATGACAAAATCTGCCCATGAATAATATATATAGTTGTATCTGCTGAATTCAAGCCACCAGTTCACACTGAAGAAATCAAAGAGGAAATTTAAAAAATGAAAACAAAGCAAAAGCACCATGGTCCAAAACCTATGGGATACAGCAAAAGTAGTTCTAAGATGAAAGTTTATAGCAATACACTCTTACCTCAAGAAAAATCTCAAGTAAACAATCTAACCTTATATCTAAAATAACTAGAGGAAGAAGAACAAACAAACCACCAGTTAGATGATTGTAGGTTTTTACTGTATTTCCTGGCTTGGGGATATTATATCAATAGCATTGTAGTGATAGAGGCTGTTTGAAGGGAGGAATATGTCAAATATTCCTTTGCCTTGGTCTCATGCTATAATGGATACATTGGAAGAAGCACTGCTTTTTATACTCAAGAAGACCCAATTTCAAATGCTAGCTTTGCCAACTGTGATCTTTGTGACATTAGGCCATTTATTTGCTCAGTTTTTAAGTCTCTACTCCTTGGAAGAAAAGCTATAACCAATATAGACAGCATATTAAAAAGCAGAGACATTACTTTGCCAACAAAGGTCCATCTAGTCAAGGCTATGGTTCTTCCAGTAGTCATGTATGGATGTGAGAGTTGGACTGTGAAGAAAGCTGAGCACTAAAGAATTGATGCTTTTGAACTGTGGTGTTGGAAAAGACTCTTGAGAGTCCCTTGGACTGCAAGGAGATCCAACCAGTCAATCTTAAAGGAAAACAGCCCTGAATATTCATTGGAAGGACTGATGCTGAAGCTGAAACTCCAATACTTTGGCCACCTGATGTGAAGAACTGACTTATTGGAAAAGACCCTGATGCTGGGAAAGATTGAGGGCAGGAGGAGAAGGGGACGACAGAGGACGAGATGGTTGGATGGCATCACTGACTCAATGGACATGAGTTTGAGCAAGCTCCAGAAGTTGATGATGGACAAGGAAGCCTGGATTGCTGCAGTCTATGGGGTTGCAGAGTCAGACACGACGGAGTGACTGACCTGAACTAAGTAATACATATCCTGCATGGGTGGTATCTGGAACACAGTAGGGCTCAGTATGTATAGGTTCTCATTATTAGAACCCCAGAAGGATTTAACTGACCTGTATGGCACAATCTAATATGCAATCTTAGACTATTGCATGATCTATAAACTGGAGTAAAGCATGTAAAAAGTCTATTACTGAGCAGTACTTGGCAAATAGTTAGTCCTCTATAGTATTAGAAATTGTTGTTGTTGTTGTTAAAAGTTATTGCCTCAGGAGGAAAAAATACAAATTATTCAGCAAACCTGGCCTAATTATTCTGACCACACTCACCAGATAGTTCCAAGTCCTTACTTGTTTGTATAAGTCTCCGTCCTTCTCCCACAAGCTGGTACAACCTTAGATGTCTCAGTTGTAATGAAATAATCATTATGCAGTACATTGTTTAGTATCTGCCTCCCTAAGAGGATACACGCCATGACAGGAGGGACTATATTTACCTTACTTACTGCTAAATCCCAACCACTTAACACAGTGCCTATTCACTCAGTAAATATTCATTGAATGGATGAATGAGTGAATGAATAAATGTGTGAATGTCAGTGAATATTATTATACACATGACTAGTATTGTGCCTGACATGTAAATAAGTACTGAATGAATGTCTGTGCAACTGAATTGTCAATAGCATTCATTAAAATAAACATTTCTAAAGAAACTTTGTTACTTCCTTATAGTTACCCATTACTTAAAAAAAAAATGTTATTTAATGATAACATCAGCTGAAGAACAGACCGCCAGGGTAAAGTCTTTTATTGTCAGTCTTGCCTTTCAAACCAGAACTACTAGGCACNTAAACATTTCTAAAGAAACTTTGTTACTTCCTTATAGTTACCCATTACTTAAAAAAAAAATGTTATTTAATGATAACATCAGCTGAAGAACAGACCGCCCGGGTAAAGTCTTTTATTGTCAGTCTTGCCTTTCAAACCAGAACTACTAGGCACAAAATAGGCACTCAAAATAGCTCTTTGAATGGAAAATTCTCATCATGCTCTTGACATTGTCATCATTTCCTTGACTCTCCATTGTTAAGGAACAAACAAAATTACCGAGGGGAAAAAACATCCAGCTCTTTAAAATGCAAACTTTTTTCTGTATTATCTATTTCTTCTCTTTTATTAGTTATACACAAATCTCAAGCCTCATGTATTTTTTTAAAAAGGACTTGTGTAATCAGAGGAGGAGACGGACTAGTGAACACATGGCCTTGACTTTCCTGCAGTGAATTACAGGACCAGAGCCCAGAAAGAGAAGCTCAATTCACCTACTCCTGGACTCTGATGTGCTAGGATCACAAAACCTGAGCCGTGACCAGAAAAGCTGCAACAAAGGCTTCCCAAGTGAAGTGACACAATGTGCCCAGAGACCTGAGTCACTGCCCTGTCCTGAGCTGGAGGTGGACTCCTCAGCCCAGGAAGACCAGCCCTGTTTGACTGCTGCCTTCCTAGGTGGTTCCTAAAAAGCCTAACACTGTTACCAGGAGCAACAGAGATCAAGCCCTGAGCCTTTAGAGTGGGAGCACTGATTCCAAGACCCTAGACTACCAGAGAACTAACCCTGCTGCTGCTGCTGCTGCTGCTGCTAAGTCGTTTCAGTCGTGTCCGACTCTNGTAACATGGGAGCTTACATTACGATATGTAAAATAGATAGCCAACAGGAATTTGTTGTATGGCTCAGGAAACTCAAACAGGGGCTCTGTATCAGCATAGGGGGGTGGGATGGGGAGGGGTATGGGAGGGAGTTTCAAAAGGGTGGGGATATATGTATACCTATGGCTGATTCATGTTGAATTTTGACAGAAAACAACAAAATTCTGTAAAACAATTATCCTTCAATGAAAAATAAATCAATTTTTTTAAAGGGCTTGTGTATCTACAATTTTAAAAAAGAACAAAAACTAATGTCTTTGGAAATAAATTGTAAGATGGAAACATGATAGCAATCATTTGTTTCCATGAAGTATCTTTGGATGTTTTTAACATTTAAAAAATTTTATTTTATATTATAGTTGATTTACAATGTTGTGTTAATTTCAAGTATATAGCAAAGTGATTTAGTTATATGAAAAAATATATCTATTATTTTTCAGATTCTTTTCCCATCTAGGTTATTACAGCATACTGAGTAGAGTTCCCTGTGCTAAACAGTAGGTTCTTGCCAACTATCTATTTATATAAAGTTATGTGCCTGTTTTTTGTTTCTTGGTTTATTTGCCTTCATTTTAAAATTATTTTTTAAATTTTTATTGGCGTATCACTGCTTTACAATGTGTTAGTTTCTGCTGTACATCTCTATATTCTTGACAGCCTTTTGTCTTTGCATGTGAAAAAAAGAGCTAGCTATATTTTGTTTGTCTCCTTCAATTATCTTGACAGCAATACATCTTTTTTTGACTGTACAATCCAATAGTTAAAGACAAAATGTGGGTAATTAGCTCTTTCACATGGCTTGTCAATGAGATTAACAGTGAAGTAACAGTTTGGGAACCAAGTAAAGCCCAAGACCAAGTGAAGATACAGAGTCAAAGCTAATTAACTAAAACTCTGACAACAAATTACATCTTCTTCAAGCTCCTCCTTCATCCTTTCCCCTGCCTCTCTTGCCTTGAATAACTGTTGTCCCAGATATTTGGTTTATCATTTTCTTGATTTTTTCTAAATATACTTCTATCACATATATATGAATTCCTAAAAATATGCTGGTTTGTTTTTAATGTTTTTGCATTTACACAATGGATTCATGCTGCAATCTTCTGAGACTGATCTTTTTACTTAGTGTTGCTAAGAGTCATCCATATTATTCCATATCATTCATATGTTTCACACTACACGACATTCCATTGTATTAATATTTCACATTTATTTACCCATTCCCTTATTAACATTTAGGTTGTTTCCAATTTTTGCTGTTATAAAAAATGCCTCTAAGAACATCCTTAAACATATCTCCTGCTCTAGTTGTGGAGGAGTTCTTTAGGAATGTACTTTAAGTTGTTTGTCTTAGAGCATATAAATCTTCAGCTATATAAAGTAATAGCAAACAGTTTTGCAAAGTGGGTACATCAATTTGCATTCCCACAAGCAATGAATAAATGACCTTACTGATCTTCATTTGCTTCATCACTTGTTTTTACCAGACTCCTTTTTTTTGACAAGTTTTTGTTGATGTTTTAGTACTTATGCTATATTGTGCATTCACAAGGCCTCATTCTATTATTAAAAATAAAAGTAAAAGAGGGTTATGCATGACCAATGATGAGAGTGTTTCATAGACCAGGGATTGTAATGTAACTAATCCTGTGTTTTTAAGATCCAGATGAGGGTTTCTGGGAGAAGTAGATAGGGAATCCTAGCCCTAGTAAAGACTTGAAAGATGGCTTCTGAAAAATACCTTGAAGGGAAGGGCAGAAAGCCTTGGAGTACAATTTGCCCCTACTACACAGTACACAAATCATTTCTCTCCTTTCTGGACTCATCTCTTTTACTCAGAGAAGTAGCAGATCCAAGGTCATACGTAGGACATTTCTGAGTCTTTTGAGGGAAAGATGGTGAAAGCTTACTATGTCCTTGTTACCAGGTCTGACAGCAATATCAGGTGTGGTGGCAACAACTCAGGAAATTCTTAAGTGAAACACTCATCAGAGATTGTATTTTCTTCTAGGGTACGGCATTGGTCTCCCTCCCAACTCTCCTTTTACCTCCAATATATCTGAGCTAATCAGTCAATACAAATCACACGGGTTTATGGATGTGCTACATGACAAGTGGTATAAGGTGGTTCCCTGTGGCAAGAGAAGTTTTGCTGTCACTGAGGTAAGGGGAAAACTGCTGATAATGTTGATGCTTTGTATGGCTTTACCTTGAAGAATATTAGAAAATGCTGTCATACGTGTCAGTGGCCAATAATCTAGGCTATTACATCGTCTAGGATTCACCATGATATTTGCAACTGCTGTTTAGTTGCTAAGCCGTGTACAACCTCTTTGCAACTCTATGGACCATAGCCCACCCGGTTCCTGTGTCCATGGGATTTCCCAGGCAAGAATACTAGGTGGGCTGTTATTTCCTTCTCCAGGGACCATGATATTTAGATTACTCCTAATTTCACTTGACTATCTAATAGGAATTTTCAGTAAAACAAGTTTATCTTGGATTTAACTGTGATGCTACTTTGATGAGTAAATGTCTAATTTCTGTCTTTTCTCTACATATTATATCCACAAATGCAGAAGAAATGCTATTCTGCATTACAGTAATAGTATCTGAGACTGACATTAACAGTGTTTGGTTTAACTGTTAATTGCTGGTCATGATGTGGATCGCAAAATATCCTCAAGATCTAATTTTCCAGGGTCCAGTGATGGATCCTGCTTAGAGAAATAGATATAACCAGGTAATTCTTAGATAATCCTAGATATTTTTCAACTGAAAACAATCAACTCACTTCTTTTATGTATAGGAAGCTAATATCCAGAGATCCTAAGTGATTTGCCCAAGGCACACAAGTAACCAGAAAATACTTCTTTCTATCATAACCCTCTGCCTTTATGATATAATTAGAAAGAAAACTGCAAAGTGAGTCAGAGATTGGATAATTAAGATAGGAGACTAAAAGAGCATAAGAGCCAGACTCCAGTATTTAAAAGAGAAGGCAAATGAAACAGTACAAGGTCAGCCTGACATTTTTTAAAAATCTGAAGCTGATAATAATGACTCCCAAGAGCCTCTCTTCACCAACTGTCGAATTTGTATTTCAACAATGACTCCTTCTGAGCTCTAGAACCATGTATCTACCTTCCTGTTTGACACCTCACCTGGACCACTGCAAAAGTCTCCTCACTAGTCTCTCTGCTTTCATGCCTGCCTTTCTCCAATGTGTTTTCCACAAGGCAGATCCTGTTCCTACTTAAGCCTGCAGTGGCTTCCATGTTAATTAAGGAACAATCTGAAATGCTGAACATGCCCTGCAATGCCCTGAGGGACTTGACCCTGCCTATTTCCTCAGCCTCATTCATGCCACTTTCCTCCTGGCTCATTACAACCCCACCAACGTGGTCATTTCAGATGGAGATACATCAGTGGCTTTCCTGCCTTAAGGTCTTGGCACATGCTGTTGCATCCTTCTTCTTAATTACTATTCCTCCCCCCACCCTCCAAACATTAACCCCGCTAAGTGCCTTCTCATTATAAACTCTCAGCTGAAATCCCCCTTCTTCAGAGCCTTCCCACAATCCCTGATGCAATCCGAATCATTGTTGTTGTTCAGCCACTAAGTTGTGTCTGACTCTTTGTGACCCCGTGGACTGCAGCACACTAGGCTTCTCTGTCCTTTATTATTTCCCGGAGTTTGCTCAAATTCATGTCCATTGAGTCAGTGATGCTATCTATCTCATCCCCTGCTGACTCTTCTATCTCCTCTCTGTATGATCACATAGCTTATTGAGAAGACAGTCACTGAGTAAAGATTTAAAGGAAGGAAGCAGGAAACTAAGGAATTAGAAAACTAGCATGCTCTGTTTCTTACCATGTGAAAAAAACTGTATTTGGGACATTAACTCATTGGTTCTCACTACAACCCTGTAAGGCAAGAATTTTCATATTTATTTGGAGATATTTTCACTTTCAGTACAGTTCAGTTCAGTCGCTCAGGCGTATACAACTCTTTGCAACCCCATGAATTGCAGCATGGCAGGCCTCCCTGTCATTTTCACTTTAGAAAAAGCTAAAAGAAATAAAACTTAGTTTGGTCAGCTGAATTAATTCAACCAAGAAAATAAACAAGCTAATCACTTAAATTGTGCAAAGCAACAATCATTTGGCATTTCCTACCACTTGTGACCAGGGTTGATTCAAGCCAAAATCTCCAAGTGATCAAAGCTGACAGCAAAACATTAGATAAGATGAAGGTAGCCTCCCCATCATGTCCCCAAAGCCAGCAATATGGAATGATTTGTACCTCTCTGATCACAAGCACATCTCTAGGTTGTGCCATTTCAGAGGACCATGAGACCAAGACATCAGCTGGATGGACAATCTGACTCCCAGAACAAGCCTCTCAGGGTTCAGGGCTCTTCAGACTCAGAACCTAACTCCATTTGGACCCATAGAGGGAAACATACATAGACTCATAAGTACTAACATAAACCTAATTCCAGTGTGAAATATCTAACACAAAACGTAATAGATTTGAAGTCATACACTTTAGGACTTGCATACTGTCTCTACCAATTAATCACTGAGTGACTTAACTATTCCTAGGCCTGCATTTCTTCATTCATGAATGGATATGAAAGTGAAGTGAAAGTGAAGTCCCTAAGTCATGTCTGACTCTTGCAATCCCATGAACTGTAGCCTACCAGGTTCCTCTGTCCATGGGATTTTTNTCTGAGTCCCTGACAGAGAGCCTTCAGCAGTCTTGATCAGCTTAATTGGAATTTACTGAGAAAGATGGTAGCTTCTTTAAGCCTTTGCTGTTTGAGACACTTTTAAAGCCACTTCTGATTCTGACTGTACACAGAATTTGTTACCAGAAGTGGGGTCCTAAGGCATGGCATTGGTTAGAGGCAGCGTATATCAACAGGGTTCTACTGAAGTGTGAATACAGTGCGTTGTGCACACTGTACTCTGTCCAGCATTTATCATCTCTGCCTGCACGCGACATCATCTACTCTTAGTCAAAAGTGGCTCCCTAGAAGGAGTATTGTTCCACTGGCTAGGGGGATTCTGTAGGGCACAGATATTGCAAACTAGAAAGCTGATGACCCTTGTTAAGACTGTGGCAAAATATTGAAATTCTTGCCTGTGAATACCTTGGAAGGTAGAATGACGTGGATTTAATAATAGTGTGACAAGATTGTGAATGGAGACCTGTGCCCTCAGGCTGAAGATAGCTCCTCTATAAGCTGGGTTGAAAGATAGAAGGAAGAGGTTTAGAGCTGTACTTCCGTGAGCTGTACGTAATCTGTCCTTCAACTTCTGAGATGCTTGTAGAGCCAAGCCCAGTTGAATTTCTTGCAACATCAAATCTTGTGAGAATTTCCATGTACTAATTACTGACCCAAAAATGTTGCCAAGTCCACTGAATCTGATTGTCAGGATCATTCATTCTCTCATTTGTAATTCACAGATTGCAGTCCAAAGTAATGACATCAATCAGATAAGGTTGAAGGCAGGTAAAAAATAAGGTTATCTATTGCCTTCTGCCCAAGCTTATTGTTTGAGAAGGTGTTTGGTTTTCTATTGCTGTGTAACAGATAATCACAAAGTTAGCATCTAAAATAACAATACAAGTTAATTATCTCAGTTTCCATGGGTCAGGAGTCCAGGTACCTGTTAATTGGCTCCTCTCTTCAAGGGTCCCCCCTGGCTAAACTCAAGATGATGTCTGGGGCAGCACTCTCACCCGAAACCTAAGGTCCTCTTCCAAGCTCATGTGGTTGGCAGGATTCAGTTCCTTGTGAACTGAATTGAGGAATGAAGTAATTTATTATCCAAGCCAGAGTACTTTGAAGAGATAACCCACGTCCAAGGGCAAAGGAGAAGCCCCAGCAAGACAGTAGGAGTGGTAAAATCGCATTTAGAATCAAACCCCAAACCCACTAGAAATGCTTCAGTTCAGTTCAGTTCAGTCGCTCAGTCGTGTCCGACTCTTTGTGACCCCATGAATCGCAGCCAGTCCTCCCTGTTCATCACCATCTCCCAGAGATCACTCAGACTCACGTCCATCAAGTCAGTGATGCCATCCAGCCATCTCATCCTTGGTCATCCCCTTCTCCNTTTTTCAGGCAAGAATACTGGAGTGGGTAGTCATTTCCTTCTCCAGATCTTCTCGACTCTGGGATTGAACCTGGGTCCCCCACGTTGTAGGCAGACGCTTTACTGTCTGAGCCACCAGGGAAGTCAATAAAACATAACTTGTCATTTTGTTTTGAGAATAAGAGAACATTTATGGAAAGACCTAGGAAAAAAACTTGGCATAGTGAATAGAAGTATTAATATTTCTTCTCCTTCCATCAGGAGAATTTCCTGGGGTTCATAGATATCTTTAGATTCCTACAGCTCTTTCTAGAAGTGGGGAAACCTTCCCAGAAACTCTCCAGTAGATTTCTTCATATTCATTGGCCAGAAATTGTATCATCTGTCCATGTTTAAGCAATCAATGGTGAGGAGAATGAGATTACCATGATAGACTGCCAGCCATAACTCATCCCCTAGGACTAGTAAGGGGGCAGCTTCCCTGGCAATACATAGTCCCATAGAGAAGACCTAAATGAAAGCAGGGTTCCCTTAGGAAAGATGATTCAGGAGAATGGATGCTAAGTAGACAACCAACCACCTGTTTTCCACCTTCTCCCATCCTACCTGCTTCTAGTCATCAGTACAATGAGGTATTTGGATATAATCATTTGCAAGTACCCTCCCAGCTTTGATAAAGTGATCATGGTCTTTCTTTATGTCATTCTGAGATGAGAATGCTTAATATATTTACCATAAAGCATAATGGTTGAAAGCATGGGCTTTGGAGACAGTTCTAGGTTTGAAAACTACCATCTAAGTGATATTAAACATGTTACTTGTCCATTCCTAGCCTCAGCTTTTGCAAATTGGGGTGAAAATGTCTACTTCATAGGACTGTGGTGAAAATTAAGGCAGACAATGCATGTAAAATAGTGAGCCTATACCCAAATGTGATAACCACAAAATAGCTTACACCCTTAAGGATGATGAGATTTCATCATAACTGTTCCAGGGCTTTATGGATTTATCAGAAATTTCAAACAAAACCAAATTAAGTGTGGACAAAAAAGAAGACAGATTTTGAAAAACAAAAGATCAGAAAATCCATGAACTGTTCAAATGATGCATGCAAAATATACCACATCATTTTTCAACCATGGTTTTTTAATGGAACAAATTCAGGGGAGAGGCATTTGGGAAACTCTAGATGTAGTGAGCTGGAAGCAATTGGATAAGAGGCTGATGTCAGGATCAAGTTATGGTTATTAAGACAACCCTGGGCTGGCTTTCCAGGTCAGCTGAATTTGAAGTGGGTGAGGGGTAGGAATGAGGAGAATGGAAGAGAAGTGTACCCTTAATCGAAACTTCAGAGACAGAAATAAAGGAAGATTCCGATAACATCCATGTGGGTATAGAGTTAGGGGGGCCATCTCCAGCTTCGGGGAATGTTAAGGACACACAGGGAGCACTTCTTTCTCAAGATGGTGGTCTGAAGTAAGGCCTATTCTGGTCTGTTCAGTAACACGCTGCTGTGCAGGGATGCTCACCTGTGTGCATTTAAACAGCAGAGCATATCCTTGGGCACTGACTGGAATGTTTGTCTTGAAGAACCTAGGACAGAATTTCAGGATGTCACCCTCACAGAACCTAAAGGTACAATGTAATTCAATGAAATCCATGTTCAGCTTACTGGCTGAGCTTGCTCTCCTCTGTGAAGGCCTCTGCCTGCTGTATATTCTTTTACCCAATCCTTGGGTCTCCACCTGCTGTTTTGAGGTGGGAAAGGGGTTAGCTTTCTCTAGAAAAGGTCAGAAGAAGGAAGCATGCTTGTTAGCACTTTCCTTGCCATCCCTTTTGCCTCAAATGTCATACAGTCTGGGCTATTAGTGTGAAGAAAGTAGGACTGGGTTTGAAATCAGACAGACCATATTTGAAGCCTGCCTGTACCATCTATCTGCCTTGGAAAAACCATGAACCCACCTCAGTCTCAGCTTTTTCATCTCTTCAGTAACTTTTTGTAAGGAGTTAATAAAGTAGTAGTTTATGCAGTGGTTCCCAACCTTTTTGGCACCAGGGACCTATTTCATGGGAGACAATTTTTCCATGGCCCTGGGTAGGGGGATGGTTTGGTGATGATTCAAGAGCATTACGTTTATTGGGCACTTTATTCCTATTATTATTACATCAGCTCCACCTCAGATCATCAGGCACTAAATCCCGGAGGCTGGGGACTCCTGGTTTAATGAACACATCCCTCTTCCTTCACTCGCCTAGGGGGAGGGGTGCAGAGCAAAGCACAGCAGAAGCAGGAATGTTCTGGAGGGCACCTCTCCCAACAGGTGCTCTTAAGAAGGACATTCTTCTGACCTCCCATTTTCCAGGTACAGTTCTAGTCCACGTCTGTTACCACAAAGTCATTAAACAATTTCACTCTGAAAAAAAAATCCTCATTTGGCAAATGAATACTAGCAATATATGGTCGCCTAGCATGCTTTCTTCCACCTATTTCTCACAGTTGAACATTAATTCTTGATCCCCTGTGAGAACCTTGATCTATTCACCCTTTATCTCTTGGCAACCCTAGAGCTGTCAAGTGGCAATCTCTCTGGAGAATAAACTGGTTTGGTTTTTTTTTTTAATTCTAGGGCTTTATCTGCTCCCCAGAGTCACCTAGAAAATTGCAGGTCCAATTCTGCAGACCAGACTCCAGCAATTTTCAGAGAGGAATTTTAAATTGACCTCAGATGTTTCTTCATGATCCTCCTAGAACAGCTGTGCCTCTGCCCACAGTAGACTCATTGTCAATCAATTCCATGCGAAAAAAAAGTATGGAAGTATAAAAACTGTAATTTTTTTTGAGCCACTGAATTTAAGGGTTCCATGATTTATGAAATCTGTTATTCACAAACAAGGAAAAGGAAGATAGCAGGTCACAGCTTAGCAAACT
The DNA here is from genome assembly GCA_006410875.1 of Neotragus pygmaeus. Classification (NCBI taxonomy): domain Eukaryota; kingdom Metazoa; phylum Chordata; class Mammalia; order Artiodactyla; family Bovidae; genus Neotragus; species Neotragus pygmaeus. The sequence goes on along the minus strand of SJYV01001324.1, from coordinate 270,829 downwards.
CCCAAAACTTTTCAAGGAATTATTAAGATTTATGATGATACCTCTTTTTTATAAATCTCCTTTAAATATTGGGTTGAATAATATGCCTTTGAACCAACTGGGAATAGTTAAGAAGAAAGAGGAAACAGTTTGGGCAGAGAATGGATAGCACACTCAAACAGCCTGAGGGAGAATTTTCAAGAAACTCTTTACAGAGGTGTGATCTAAGGAAACAACAGAAATACTGCAATATCTCAGGGCAGGTAAAGTGAAGGAGACATTACCTAAGCTAAGGAAGCACATCTCAGCTCAAAGGGAAACATGGAGAGAGCCACTCCTAGAATCCAGGGAGGCACAGGAAAAGGCATTCAAATAGGAGATGGAGCCTTTGGTTAGGGATGTAAACATGCCACAGTGACCTGGTTGAGAGAGGGCAAGGAAGTAAATACCTGACCTTAGTCTCCTTCTGCCCTGGCATCTTCCACTATTGCCTTTGTTGTTCAGTCACCCAGTTATGTCTGACTCTTTGCAAGCCCATGGACTGTAGCATGTTAGGTTTCTCTGTCCTTCATCATCTCCAGGAGTTTGTTCAAACTCATGTCCATTGAGACGGTGATGCCATCCAACCATCTCATCCTCTGTCGCCCCCTTCTCCTCCTATCTTCAGTCTTTCCCAGCAACAAGGTCTTTTCCAATAAGTCAGTTCTTCGCATCAGGTGGCCAAAGTATTTGTGCTTCAGCTTCAGCATCACTCCTTCCAATGAATATTCAGGACTGATTTCCTTTAGGATTGACTGGTTTGATTTCCTTACAGTCCAAGGGACTCTCAAGAGTCTTCTCCAACAGCACAGTTCAAAAGCACAAGTTCTTCAGTGCTCAATCTTCTTTACATCTGTACACGGCTACTGGACAAACCATAGCTTTGACTATATGGACCTTTGTCAGAAAAGTAATGTCTCTGCTTTTTAATATGCTGTCTAGGTTTGTCACAGCTTTTCTTCCAAAGAGTTAGCATCTTTTAATTTCATGCCTATAGTCACCATCCACACTGATTTTAGAGCTCAAGGGAAAAAAAATGTCTATCACTGTTTCCATTGTTTCCCTATCTACTTGCCATGAAGGGATGAGACTGGATGCAATGATCTTCGTTTTTTGAGTGTTGAGTTTTAAGCCAGCTTTTTAACTCTCCTCTTTCACCTTCATCAAGAGGATCTTTACTTCCTCTTTGATTTCTGCCATAAGAGTGGTGTCATCTGCATAGCCAAGGTTATTGATATTTCTCCTGACAATCTCGATTCCAGCTTGTGATTCATCCAGCCCAACATTTCACATAATATACTCAGCATATAAGGTAAGTAAGCAGGATGAAAATACATAGCCTTGACATACTCTTTTCCCAATTTAGAACCAGTCTGTTGTTCCGCGTCTGGTTCTAACTGTTGCTTTTTGACCTGCATACAGGTTTCTCAGAAGGCAGGCAGGTAAGACGGTCTGGTATCCCCATCTCTTTAAGAATTTTCCACAGTTTGGTGTGATCTACACAGTCAAAGTCTTTATCATAGTCAATGAAGCAGAAATAGATGTTTTTCTGGAATTCTCTTGCTTTTTTGATGATCCAACAGATGTTGGCAATTTGATCTTTGGTTCCTCTGCCTTTTCTAAAACCAGCTTGTACATCTGGAAGTTCTTGGATCATGTAGTGTTGAAGCCTAGTTTGAAAGATTTTGAGCATGACCTTGTTAGTAAAATGAGTGCAACTGTGAAGTAGTTTGAACATTCTTTGGCATTGTCTTTCTTTGGGGTTGGAATGAAAACTGATCTTTTCCAGTCCTGTGGCCACTGCTGGGTTTTCCAAATTTGCTGGCATATTGAGTGCAGCACTTTCACAGCACCATCTTTTAGGATTTGAAATAGTTCAACTAGAATTCCATCACCTCTACTAGCTTTGTTTGTAGTGATGCTTCCTAAGGTCTACTTGACTTCACACTCCAGACTTCTAGGATGTCTGGCTTTAGGTGAGTGATCACACCATCATGGCTATCCAAGTCACTAAGATCTTTTTTGTATAGTTCTTCTGTGTATTCTTGCCACCTCTTCTTAATATATCTTCTGCTTCTGTTAGGTCCATACCATTTCTGTCCTTTATTGTGCCCATCTTTGCATGAAATGTTCCCCTAGTATCTCTGATTTTCTTGAAGAGATCTCTAGTTTTTCCCATTCTATTGTTTTCAACTAAATTTTTGCATTGTTCACTTAAGAAGACTTTCTTATCTCTCCTTTTTATTCTTTGGAATTCTGCATTCAGATGTGTATATTTTTCCTTTTTTCCTTTGCCTTTCACTTCAGGAGAGGGTATTAAAATAGGAGCTGGAGCCTTTGGTTAGGGGCATATACATGCCACAGTGACCTGGCTGAGAGAGGGCCAGGAAGTAAGTACCTGACCTTAGTCTCCTCTCCACTCCCTCAACCCCAGCCTCTTATACCACTGCCTTAAGCCAAGGAAACTAGTCACTGTGGTCCAGAAGCCTCCTCATGGCACAAACTGGGATGGGGAGAGGTGGAGAGTGGGTCTGGGAGGTAAAAACTGTCTAGAACAGCCCCTCATGGCAAGTGAAGGTGGGGAAGGGGCCAGCTAAAAGAAAGCACCTGCAGCCTGACCACCTAGAATGTGCAGACCAAGGTCTAGCCTGCAGGGAGGGAGATTGTTCCTTGCATGGATTACAGAGGAGGAGGTAAGACAACTGGGACTGGAATGACCTTGGTCTTAGGAGGCAGACCACCCTTGCTCTATCATTACTCTGAGGAGCCAATTTCACATCCTTGGGGAAGTTACTGAATCTCTGTGAGCCTCAGTTGAAGCCATAGCTTGCTGGGTTTTTACAAGGTTTTCTGCCTCTGAATCCATGGGTCTCCTTGTGTTGTTGTTGGATATTTAGGGAAACAAATAACATACTAAGCACGAGGTGGAACATTGCAGTGAAGGGAGCTCTACTTCAGAAATCCAGAAGCCTCAGTTATGGAAAGTAGGGAAAAGGAAAAATAAATTTTGAGACAGTCTAAAAGTAATTTACACTTTTCAGTGGTTTTTAAAAAAATTAATATTAAAGAAAGTGCACATTAGGAAACCTTGCCCCATTCCATCCATGATCTCACCTTCAGTTTGGCCCTCACCCCATTCCTGGCCCCTAACCCCAACCCGACCTTTAATTCATTCTTGATCTTACCCATCCTTGGCACCCCCAATCCTGAACCTCATCCAGTAAGGATGAGCAGGGGTGGAGTGAGGATGTTTGTGAAGCTCATCATTAGGTGATATTTTAAGCTGAAGTGTAAATGGTTTAAGAGCACTGTAGCGTGCAAATATAAAAACAACCCCTGTGTCAAAATATCCCCACATAAAATGTACATCAAGACATCATGAACACAAATTGCTTAGCCTCTCTGAGTTTCCTCCTCTACTAACTGGAGAGAAGATTTGATGATTCGGCTTGGTGTAAGGAACAGAGATAATGTTCATAAAACTGTCTGACATGTGGTACGTACTGAATGGACAGTAGTCATCATATCATATGGTAGTCAGGATGGTAGTTTTCCTGACTCTCTCATGAGCCAAATGAGTGAACTTTCAGCACATCACTTAATTTCTCTGAAGCCTGTTTATTGCCCTTAAGACTGAGACATACAGCATGTCCTGCTTTGAGAATGCTGTGGTTCTCAGGCAGGCACATTTAGAGGAATCCTGACCTACCTAGCTGAAGATCTGTCTCCTGGGACCCTGAGGAGGACAATGAACTGATGGGCTCTCCATCTCTGACCACCAAAACAAGCATCTAGTGTAAAACCTAGTAATATTTGTTCACTGAGAAAGTGGAGCTTTCTCATAGCAGACCCATTCTTCCCTCTTAATTTTTTGTGGGGATGAGGAATGGGTTAGTCATCTATATGTTGAAAGCCAAAGAGATCACACAAGTCACATCAAGGAGCTTCAGTGCCTGTCAATTTTCTTTGCAGTTTATCTTTAAAGACCCAAACGGAATAGTATAGGAGTGGGGAAGCGGTGAGTTTTAACTCAGTCTCTTTTGCTGTTAACAACTAGGTCACATCGCAACAGCCTCCTGCACCTCTCTCATCCCTGCCCCTTCCTTTTTCAATTTAAAATGTCACTGTCTGCTTTTCAACCTGATGAAAGTTATGGTGAGGCAAGGAGAGTTAATGACTGTAGATTGCTTTAAATTGAAAACCTGTGTAAGTCAAGAACCACCTTGACAGCTGAGTGCTTCCCTTGAAATAGCCTAAGTAATTAAGCTTAATATTTAAGCCAAGCATAAGGTCAGATGGAACCTATCCAGGTAGTGCTTTCTGAAAACCTAAAGAAACAGAAAGCTGTACGTGTGTCCTTTTATAATGTGGTGGAATTGTGCATGAAGAAAGGGAGGCCAGCCTCAGAAAGGCCTCACCTTCTCTTACCAGAACAAATTCACCTAGCTGAACAAATGTTTCCTCCTCCTTGCCTGAGTACAGACTATGCATACAGAAGAAAAAATACTTAATAAGTACATGCTTATTTTTTGGACCCTTCTCCAAAAAAGCAGAAGCATCTTATAATTCCAACATAAATGTTCTTTTATATAATACTTACATATTATAGAACTGAAGACTTTGGGAGAAAACTTGAGAAATTTAAGATTCTGGAATTTTCTGTTTTGCAGTGTGCCTTATTAACAAGCACCTACAATTTTATGTTATTCCTTTTGTCCAACTCAGATTTCAAAAATTAGATTTTGTCCAACTCTAGATTTCAATGAGAAAACATGAAGATGGCTTACACAAACCATTAGCCTCAACTTAAAACAGATCTTTAAAGAAACAACAATAACTATTTTCTTTAAATAGCATTCCAAGTCGGGTTGCTGGATATGCAGGCTGGAGATCTACAATTCTCTAGTCTTGTTTCTCTAGCTTGTTTTCACAAAGCTAGAGCTGCTTCTCTATGGATCTCTGGTTAATATAAATGACAGAAGCCTGAATTCTGATACAGTGAAAACATTCCAGCAAGTTCCCACCCCGCACCTGACCCTTGCTAATGAGCAAGTAACCAGATAATGCGGCATAGGAGTCTCCTCTTTGATATACCAAAGATGCTTGGGCATCAGTTGTATGACCGCCTACTGTTAATAGTCCTTGTTTTCCCTCTGGTTGAATTCAAGGAGCTCATGAATATTTATAAATGTTATTTACTATGTGACTAAAAGGTGTAAACAGTGCTCAAGCTGATTAGGACTATTGTGAGAGACAGTCTTCCTTTCACTTTTTTAGATTTCCATACACTTAAATCTGTGGGGGAATCACATGAAACAGGACTCCTCCCTAATTATTCCAAGTGCTAAATAGTTACCTCCAGGTTTTGAAGTTTCCTGCTTCTGGGGGGAAAAAAAGAAAAAAACGTGAAAATGTGTGAAGATTGCCATCTAGTGGTTATAGTGTGAAGTTTTACAAAATATCAGAAAACCATGCTTTTTTTTTTTTTTTTTTTTACTTTACAATGCTCTATTGGCTTTGCCATACATCGACATGAATCCACCACAGGTGTACACAAGCTCCCAGTCCTGAATACCCCTCCCACCTCCCACCCAAAACCATGCTTTTTATTTCTCAGACAGTATTAACCAAGTCCGCTGCTGTGAAACCAGTACTCTTGCCTGGAAAATCCCATGGACAGAAGAGCCTGGTGGGCTGCAGTCCATGGGGTCGCTACTAGTCGGACACGACCGAGCGACTTCACTTTCACTTTTCACTTTCATGCATTGGAGAAAGAAATGACAATACACTCCAGTGTTTTTGCCTGGAGAATCCCAGGGACGGGGAGCCTGGTGGGCTGCTGTGTATGGGGTCGCACAGAGTCGGACACGATTGAAGTGACTTAGCAGCAGCAGCAGCAGCAGCAGTAATCTGAAAACTTGCCCCAACGTTTCCTCTGAAAACACTTCCCCCCGTAGCTGTGGGAGTTGGATGAGAAGCCAGCACTGTCAGGGGTGCGGGGCAAGGAGCCCTGGAGCCCGTACGGGATCCCCATCTCATCACACAGTAAAGGTAGCTTCCTGCAACATCCAAGCACAGGGCAGGTCAGCCAGGGAAGCCAGAGCAGTCACATTTGGAGTTTCATCTGTGCCTGCCCCTCTGTCTTTCTATCCAGTAAGACTTCAAGCCTAGTTTTATGAGTCGCATTGTGCCCCACCCCCATTCCCTAGCAAAGACAGGTTGAAGTCCTCCCCCTGATACCTCAGAAGAGGGCCTGGTTTGGAAATATGGTCTTTGAAGAGGAGATTATAGTAGTTAAAGTGAAAAGTGAAAGTGAGGTCGCTCAGTCGTGTCTGACTCTTTGCGACCCCGTGGACTGTAGCCCCCTAGGCTCCTCTGTCCATGGGATTCTCCAGGCAAGAATACTGGAGTGGGTTGCCATTTCCTTCTCCAAGGGATCTTCCCAACCCAGGGATTGAACCCAGGTCTCCCACATTGCGGGCAGACGCTTTAACCTCTGAGCCACCAGGGAAGCCTAGTAGAGAGGGTCCCTAATCCAACATGACTGCCGTCCCTGTATGGAGACAGCTAGTTTGCAGAGACTGAGACATGAGGAGATCACCACGTGACCACGAAGGCAGAGGGTGGGTTTATGGCGGCTTGACGGCAGAGAACACCAGAGTTAGCCAGCAAGCTATCAGAAGCTAGGAATAAACAAGAAAGGATCTTACAGGTTTGAAGGAATGTGGTCCTGCTGACATCCTGATTTCAAATGTCTAGTTTTCAGAACCGGGAGACAATACATTTCTGTTGAAAACACCACCCAGTTTGGGGCACTTGTCATGGAAGCCCAGCAGGTGAACACACTTCACCTTTCTCCTCTTGTGCCTCTTCCATCCTTGCTCAGCTCTCACACTCCAGACAAACAGGCATAGTTTTCATTGTTTGCTGGCTGCTCACCCAAGTGTCAAGCTCTCCCCCTGTTCAGCTCACCCTTCACAATGCCAGGTTGATCTTTTTAGATTCTGATTCTGATTAGGTCACTCATCTGGCTTTCCCTGTCATGTAAAAACCAAATGTCTTCAGCCAGACATTCAAAACTCTTCTTGATCTGGTTCCTTCCAGCTCACCTTCCATTATTTCGCTCAAGTATTTCAGCCACAGTAAACTAGTCACTGGTATCTGTCACTGCTCCCTTTCCCACTTCTGTGATCATGGATTTCTTCCCCCTTGTTTTCATCAGAATCAAACAGTACTTCTTGGGGCGGGTGGGGGAATCTTCGTTCGTTTCCAGCAAGAATTCTAGAAAGGTCTCAACAATTTCTCAGTTCTCTGAATTCTTACAGCTTTTTGCCCTTACCTCTCGGATGATATCTTTCTTTTTCCATCTTGTGCTGTAAGTAATCAGTCTTTAATGCTTCAATTCACTCAGTAATCAGTAAATTTTCTAAGTAGGGACCATCTCTACATGCCCCCAATGTTGTATATGTCAAAACATAACTGGATAAATGATGCCCTGTTAAGGAATGATTGAATAAATATTGCCCTTTCTTCAACGTTTAGGGTATGGTCAGACCATCTGTTCACTTCATCTAATATAATGCTCTCGCTTGACCCCTGTTCTGGCCAAAGTAGCCTTTAAGTTTGTCTTACCTGATGTGCTCTTCTGCTCCAGTCTGCACCCAGAGGACTTTCTTCCTGGAACACATATCCCTGTTCAAATATCCAGTTAACTTCTCCCTGAGATTTCAGCCCAATCATCACTTCTACAACAGGGGTTTTGTTCATCTTTCTGACTAAATCAAGTTCCTATTGTGTGACCTCTCATCTGTGATGCTCACCACGGGTTCACCTGTACATTTATGGGCATGATAATTTGGTCATCTTCCCTATGAATAGTAATCTCCATAAGGACAGAGACAGGTGGGAAAGTATTTGCCCTAGGTCACTACCATATGCCTTTCATATTTCAGAAGCTCAATAAATATTTGTGTAGAAAACAAAGTAGTTGAGTGTATCTGCATGTCTATATATGCAAATAGTCTATTAGAATTAGAATTTTCTAAGCTAGTAGGCAATAATTATAATATCTACCATATTTGTATCTACTATATGCTAGGCACAGAGTCTAATACTTCATGCATTCTATCTCATTTAATCCTGAAAATGATGCTATAAGTTAGCAATTGTATCCTTGTTTTACAGATGAGCAAACAGAGCTTCAGACAAGTAACTCAACCCAAGATCACACAGTTGTTAAATAGCAAAATTATGATTAAAAAGCCAATATATTCCAAAGCTCATTTTAAATACCATCCCAGAATTACAGAAGAAAATCAACATAGTACTCTTGATCCTTTTGACTATACATGATGAACATAAAAGGCTGAGCAAATAGTGCTACGTCCTTAAAGCCGAAACACTTACTAAAGAGTAGATTTCTCAGGGGACTGTTTCTTGTTCACAGAAAACGCCATCTCCTGGCACATAGCAGGTGCTCAACATATATGTATTAAATGGACTTTTTGTTTTTTTAAGTAGAGTTGGTAGCTCAGCTGGTAAAGAATCCACCTGCAGTGCAGGAGACCCAGTTCGATTCCTGGGTCGGGAAGATCTGGAGAAGGGATAGGCTACCCACTCCAGTACTCTTGGGCTTCCCTGGTGGCTCAGATGGTAAAGAATCCGCCTTCAGTGTGGAAGACCTGGATTTGATCCCAGGTTGGGAAGATCTCCTGGAGGAGGGCATGGCAACCCACTCCAGTATTCTTTCCTGGAGAATCCCCATGGGTGGAGTTGCCTGGTGGGCTACAGTCCATGGGGTCGCAAAGAGTCAGACACACCTGAATGACTAAGCAAGCACAGAGTTGACTTATGATATTACTTTCAGGTTTACAACATAGGGATTCACTATTTTTATAGCATATACTCCATATAGATATTATAAAATATTGGTCATATTTTTCTCTGTGCTATACATTACATCCTTATATCTTTTTCATTTTATACCCAGTCCTTCTCTTGCACCCGCCCCTTCTCTTGCACCTCCGCCCACCACTTTCCTCAGTCAGAACCACTAGTTGATTTCTGTATTATAACATTCATTCATCTTATTTTTCAGATTCCACATATAAGTGAAAACATACAGTATTTGTCTTTCTCTGACTTATTTCACTTAGCATAACACACCCTCCAGGTCCATCCATGTTGCTGCAACATTTGTTAAATGGATTTAAACTTCAAACAAGGTTTGTCACATCAAAGAATGATAAAACTGATAAATCCAGAGTCAAAATTCTGCTTTGAGAAAGAAAATAAAGGAGTAGGAAAGGGAAGAATAAGGAGACAGGGTACAAAATTAGGGGCTCAGGGTCCTTTTGAATCCTTAATGTGTTCTGACATGCTATTTGAGGTGCTTTTAAAAAAAAGTAGATGTTATCCCACTTAGGCCTATAATAACACCACCACTATATTATTTCTAAGTCGAAGGTGAGAACTCTGATGCTCACAAAAGGTTTTAACATTTTTTTTAAGTTTTTTTTTAATGGGGACCAGTTTTAAAGTCTTTATTGAATTTGTTACAACATTATTTCTGTTGTCTATAGTCTGTTTTTGTTTTGTTTTCTGGTCATGAGGAATCTTAGCTCCCTAACCAGGGATTGAACTCACACCCCCTGCATTGGAAGACAAAGTTTTAACCACTTGGCCACCATGGAAGTCCTTCATGAAAGGTTTTAAACTTAGAGCTATATTGTTCCACATTCTACATGGTGGCCACCTCAATACAAATAGATGTTAAAAATGTTGACCAGTGAAATCACAGAAACGTGAGGGCTTCCACCTGTAAAGCTTGCAGAGTAACTATGTGAATTACTCAGAAGCCTGTTTTCCTGACTAACTTGGAAGATGAAGTTTTACCTGATTCTCAGTTCTCATTACTTCTGTTTCTATTTTCCAACATCAGCTATATTTGCACATAACCCTTCACAGTCCTTTTTTCTTTATTTGAAAACTCTTGAGGACAAGAAAATGGCTTATTGAAAATGGAAATGGTGTCAGGATCCTAATTTCTTCCAGAACAACCAGTCAGTCCTTTTAACATGCTTACTTTAGTGAATGTCCAGCAATGCACATCCCTTCATAGTGATAAAGAGAGTGACAAATAGCACTTTTCATGGAAATGACTAAGAATAACGCCTGGAGAATACTGAAACAATAACACTAAGTCCCATAATAATGCTGAACTACAAAATTTATGAAACGTGGAACAATGGGAAACTCAACTTTACATTGACTAAAATTTCAGATCCAACATCACATTATCTCCTCTACAAGGCAATAAAGCAGTTCCAACTGCTCACTGAATTATTTCAAGGAAGTGGTACCGTCTTTCTGGTATTGTCTGTTTGACCATTAAATTAGTTAACTCTTGGGACAATATTTCTCCTTCTACATAATATTTCTATATGCAGTCCCTCTTCTCACTCTTAGAATAGATAAGTGAATGTGAACGTGAAAGTCGTTCGGTCATATCCAAATCTTTGTGACCCCACGAACTATACAGTCCATGGAATTCTCCAGGCCAGAATACTGAAGTAGGTAGCCTTTCTCTTCTCCAGGGGATCTTCCCAACCCAGGGATAGAACCCAGGTTTCCAGGATTATGAGCAGATTCTTTACCATCTGAGCCACAGAGAATAGATAAAGCCGATGGTGATTATCACCACTTTACAGATGAGGACAGTGAGGCTAGGACAGTAGCAGCTCCTCTAATAGCTCACAGCTAATGGGGCAGAGCAGGGACTGGAACCTGGTCTATTTAATTCCTATGCTCTCACCACCGCACCTCGCTACCTCCTAAAAACACACCACATAGAGGAAGATACCTACTTAAGAGTTTCCACACTAATGACGCCTTTCTCAAGAATGACCTTCAGAGCATTACTCAGGAGAAAGTCGTGAGGACTCCGTAGGAGTACGAGTGAGATTCATCACTGCTTGCCTGCAATGGAAAGTTTGCCATCAGCCACCAAAGAACACTGTCCTGGAGGAGCTGACGTTAATCCTGGCAAAATACTGAGAGTAGCATGTGGCATAATGTACATGGTATACAAGGAGTGTTCATCAAATGGACATACATACACTTAAGTGCTCAGGCTTCCAAGTATTCTTTCTTTAAGCCTTCATCTCCACCAGCAGGGTAAACAATAGCAAAATTAGTAATAATAATGATTGTTTATCTTATTGGCTAGTAACAGTTTTAATCCTCATACAGCTGTATGAAATACATTATTAGCTTCATTTTACAATTGGGAAAACTGACATTAAACAACTCATCCAAGCTACTTACAGCTATTAAGTGGACAGTTAAGATTCAATTGTCCTGTTTTACCAAACACAAATCTGTGTACCCCATGCAGAGTGAGGCCAAACAATACCAAAAGTTCAGAGTTTGGAGCAGAGAAAGGGTAAGTGCAAGGCCATGCAAGGAGACAGGTGACTCATGCCTTAAAAACTCCCAAACTCCCTGAAAGTTTACAGCAAACCCCTCTCATAAAGGGACGTGATCAGTTGTTGCAAACTTCTTGGGGTCAGATCCTTTGTTCTTTAGGTCAGGATGTTCCTGTAAACTTCCACAAAAGCACATGCTACTCTCTGTTCTGACAAGAAAAGGATAGGGAGGCATTTAATTCTGTCTCCTTGCCTGCTTGTGGCTTTGAACACTTAAATGCTGCGGGCAAAGTAACATTGTTACCCCTTATTTTACTTGTTCACGATCCCAAGGCTTGACTTTCATCCTTCAGGGTCCAGCCCTGGCTAAGTCCATTTTCAGACCAGTACCCTGCCCAGCCTGGCGTGCTGCAGTCCATGGGGTCACAAAGAGTGGAGCACAATTTGGTGATGGAACAACAACCCTGCCCAGAAGCATTTGATCCACGCAGTCCGGGTCCTCCCTCCAGTGACCAGGCCCTGCTGAAGAGGCAGGTCTCACCTGGCGGTGCTCTCAGGGCCAGGTCCCCAGACCCTGCCCAGCTGTCATCACTGAGGGAGCCAGGCGCCCAGGACCCAGCCAGGCCTCAGGCTCCTCAGACTCCCCAAACGGGGATGGGTCTCAAGCACTGTGAGCCAGGATGACTGCTGCCGCCATTAGATCGCAGGGGATGGGGCAGAGGTTCACCACCACTTCAAGGCCTGGACCCACCCAGTGGGTGGCCATAGCGAGAGCTCTGCAGGGCACAGCGCTCAGCCTGTCCCCGGGCCCCCAGCTCACCTGCCGGCCTGACACCAGAAGGCCTGGAGTGCCCGTGGGAGAAGGCCGCAATCTGCCTCTCACAGACACAAGGACCTCGATCCAGCTGACTGTTGGCCAGGCTGGATCTCCCACCACCACCACTGAGGCGCTAATGGTCTCTGGTTAAAGATCTCGCGCTGAAGGTCGTGACCTCATGCTAACACCCAGCTCTGTGCCTGCCCCACCCCTAACACACTATTCTAAATTCCTTCCACTCGACCATGCTTCTTTCAGATCTAGTTAGTTCAGTTCAGATAATAATTCAGTCATCACATATTTTAGCCTCTAGGCCTTTACTTTTCTTTCTTATTACTATTATTTTATTTATCTGGCTGCACTGGGTCTTAGTTGTGGCAGGCAGGATCTTCAATCTTCCTTGCATCATGCAGGATCTTTAGTTGCAGCATGTAGGATCTAGCTCCCTCAGTGGGGAGGCAGGGTCTGGGGACCTGGCCCTATGAGCACTGCCAGCTGAGACCTGCCTCTTCAGCCAGGCCTGGGCACTGGAGGGAGGACCCAGACTGAGTGCTAGATGAACGCTCCTGGGCAGAATTGTTATTGTAGTTCAGTCACTAAGTCATGTCTGACTGTTTGCCCTCATTGACTGCAGCACGCCAGGTTGGGATCCAGCCTTGGCCCCCTGCTTTGGGAGCGTGGAGTCTTAGCCACTGGACCACCAGAGAAGTCCCTCCTTTTCTTTTAAACTGTGTAGACCTAATGGTAAGATATTCCATGGCTTTGTTGTGCCAGTTTTAGCATGACTACCTTCAAGCTGATATTTTGGCTGAACTAAAGCACAAAAAAGGTGCCAACCTTTTTTAAAATGAGGGAGTGTTTGCCTCTTCCAGTTTGATTTAGGGTCCTAGGAGTCCCCCAAGTTCCTTTAAAATGAATGTTCTTGAACCAAATGTATTAATACTTTGTATGCACTTGGAGGAACTGATGTGTTCCTAAAGGAAGAAGGAATCTGGGGAATGGCGGTGAGATTCATCATCAACAAAATAGGAACAAATTCAGCTGAAGCAAGGTGGGAGAGAGTAAGACAGCCTAAGCTCCTCTTATACTCTCAAAACACAGCAAAAGCTTCTCAGGGCACATTGCAGACATTCCCCAAAGTGATCTGCAGGACAGTCATCAGGCACTAACCCAACAAAAATAAGGAGTGGGTTTGAGATGATGTATTTGAAATAATAAGCTGACAGAGGTCTTGGGACCCAAGGTCTTGGGACCTGTATCTTCCTGAAAAGTGCCCTGAATTCAGCATTGTGTATATTCCTCAGGAATATGTTACTACCTGTAGATGATCCATATGAGAAATTTTGTGCGATATCTGGAGAGTCTTTTACAAAGACCCTGAACCCAATGTTCTAAAAAACGTCAGTGGCCACTGCATCAGAAAGATGTCAATCCTGGCTTTCCCTCCCAGAGAATTTTTTTAGAAAACACTTGAGCCTTGAACAGTGCCAGGGGGTCTAGGGGTGCCAACCATCTGTTCAGTGGAAAATCCTCAATTTTATAGTCAGCCCTGGGTATCCTTTCTCAGTATCCATGGTTCTGCATCAGAGTATTCAACCAATGCCAACCCTGCAGTACTGTAGTATTTACTATCAGAAAATATCTGCATACAAGTGGACCCACACGGTTGAAACCCATGTTGTTCAAGGATCAACTGTTGATGTATATATGACACCAACGCTTTGATGTATTATCTCATTTAGTCCTTAGAGGAGGTCTGCAAATAAGCATCAGGAGCTCCTGCTTGCAGTTCACGCAGTCATTCAACATACATTAAACACTTACTGCATTTCAGGCACTGTGCTGGGGATACTGAAGTGATTAATACAGAGCCAGCCCCACCTGCTTGGAATTCACTTTCCAAGAGAAGAAAGAAAAGTGAGGACGTGAGAAGATTTTAAAAATAGCAAGAGAGATAAATGTTACGGTGCTGAAAGAAGGATACAGAAAGGGGACTTCTCCCCCAGCTCCCCTCTCTCCTACTTTTCCTGTCTTACCCCCTGCAAACTTCCCTCTCCCACCCCTCTTCTCCCCTGATCTCCCCTCACCCA
>SJYV01001324.1:88182-247583 GCA_006410875.1 Neotragus pygmaeus | reverse complement strand
TTTTTTTTTTTTTTTTTTTTGCTTTGTTCTTGTTATTCAGTCATTAAGTCATGTCCAGCTCTTTGCAACCCCATGGACTGCAGCACGCCGGGCTTCCCTATCCTTCACCATCTTCTGGAGTTTGCTCAAACTCATGTCCATTGAGTCAGGGATGTCATCCAACCATTTCATCCTCCTTCTTTTGCTCCCAATCTTTCCCAGCATCAGGGGATGCTCTTTTCCAATGAGTCAGCTCTTCGCATCAGGTAGCCAAAGTACTGGAGCTTTACCTCTCACTAAAACTGTTGTTCCTTCCCTATTTCAGCTCTCTAATTAAAGAAAAAAAATTATTTTCAAACCAGGATTTGACTTTACAGACTCAGAGAGCAAATTTGTATATACAAAGTTTTAACACACCAGATCACTGAAAAAGAAAATGATTTCTCCTGGTTCTTTTAGCCCTAGTGCTCTGGGGGAAAGTACTTAATAGGTACTGGAATCCTTGAGAGTAACTGTAACTAAGTTATTTTTCAGGTATGTACTTCCTTTATTAAACATTTATTAGCACTTACTGTATACCAAGCCTATAGAGACATGCAAAGAAAGGCAGAGCTGTACCCTGTCAGAGAAATTTTCCTAGAATGGGCTCACCGATTCATTTCAGTGTTCTGCAAGAGAAATAAAGTCTCTCTCAAAAGAGGTTATATTGACACCTCAGAGCCAGAGGAACTTTATGATACTGAGGACACTGGAAATGATGGCTTCAACTACTTTCCAAGCCAAGTGCCTCTGCTTCAGATGTAAACTGGCTTACCTAGGGTCCTGTGCATGACCTCCTTTTAACAAGGAGTGGGGAGTCTGTAATTGGTAGACACACCAAAACCAGGTGAAGTAGGGGAGGGCCATTCCCCAAGGAAAGGATCCTAAGCAATTAAAGCCAATACATTTCCTGCAGAAGCCAGTTGTAATATTACTGTGTAAAAAATCTCTAGTTTTTTACTTTATTAATTGTTAATATGCTTTTCCTCCCAATTCCCACAATAGGCCCCCAGATTTATGAACACTGGCATTAGAAAATCAGGATGGCAAGTTTTCCAAGTTCTCTGAGCCTCTTTCTCATCTATCAATTAAGAATATCAATCTCTTTCTCCATCACAGAATTATTCCAAAAATCTCTTGAGATCTGTAAGAGTTTTGGGGGGTGGAAATATATGCATCAATTTATATTATATAAAGATTCTAGGTTTCATATGCTTTCATCCACTCATTCCAAAAAAATGCTTTTTCCTAATAAGTGTTAGGCAGTGTTCTAGGCAATCAGGATATGCACTGGACAAATGAGCAAAATTCCTGGTTTCTTGAAGCTTACATTCTCCTTGAGGAGGGAAATAGACAGTAAATACGTGTTATGTCAGGGGCAAAATAAAACAAGATAAGGGGAAGAGATTGAGTCCATGAGAAGAAGAGTCCAGCTTCTCTGATAGCTTAGCCAGTAAAGAATCCACTTTTAACGCAGGAGACCCCAGTTCGATTCCTGGATTGGAAAGATCTGCTGGAGAGGGATAGTCTACCCACTCCAGTATTCTGCCCTGGAGAATTCCATGGACTATACAGTCCATGGGGTCGCAAAGCGTCAGACACACATGAACGACTTTCACAGGATAAGAAGGAGAGGGTATGATTTGATTTGGGTTTTTTGGTGTTTTTTGTTTGTTTGTTTTGTTTTACTTTTTAATTGCTTAAATCATGGTAAAAACAATTTGCCATTTTAACCATTTTTAAGTGTACAGTTCATGGCATTAATTAAATTTACACTGTTGTGCAATCATCACCACTACATGTTTCCAAAATTTCTTTCATCATCCCAAAGAGAAACTCTGTAACTACTGAGCATAACTCCCCATTTTCCTCTAGCCCCAGCTCCTGATGAACTCTAATCTACTGATTATAAGCAGATGAATGGATAAGCTAAATGTGGTATGTACATACAATGGAATATTTTTCAGCCATAGAAAGATTTGCCTTTTTAACCACAGTAGTTAAAGTAGATTTCAGTGATAAGTAGTGTCTGAGCAGAGACCCACAGAGAGTAAGTGAAGGAGTGTTGCTGATTGCTGGTGGAAGAATTTACAAGGCAGAGAGAATAGAAAATGAAGAGCCTCAAGCAGGAACAGCTGGATGGATTTAAGAGAAGTGAGGAAGCCCAAGCTGCTGAGCAGAGTGAACAAGTGTGAGAAGAATATGAAGCCAGAGGTGTGCGACCAAGTCATGTTAGGTCCTGTGGGCCTTTGTAAGGGCTCTGACAGGTACTCTGGTTGAGGCCAAACATCATCACTGGGCACTGAGCACAGGAGTAACATATTTTGACTTATCCTGGCTGCCTTGCAGAAGACAAACTGAAGGAATCGGGGAACAATTCGGAAGCTATTTCTGTAGTCTAGGTGAGAGATGATGGTGACTTGGACCAGGCCGGTTGGTGGAGGTGGTAAGAAGTCATCAGATTCTGGACATACTTTGCAGACAGCATCCACCATATTTGCAGACATGCTAAGTACAGGATGCTAGAGAAAGGGAGGAATCTATGCTCTTTGGCCTGAGAAATTGCAAGGATGGAGATTTATTAAGAAGGGACAGACTGTGTGAAGAGAAGATTTCAGAAGGAAAATTAGAAGCTTATTTTGATGTGTCATTTTGAGATTCTATTAGATATCCAAGTAGACAGGCTGAGTCAGGAGTTGGGAATCATATAAATTTGGAAGTCATTGGTAAATAGATGGTATTTAAAGACATGGTCTGGATAAGAAAGTGAATGTAACTAAAGAACTGAAGTTATGCCAATGTTTAAGTTCAGAAGGATGGGGAGGAACCAGCAGACAAGACTGATATAGAACAAGGAAAAAGGATTCCCCAAAACAGTGAAGAAAATACATCAAAGAGGATGAAATAAGTTTCCAAGCTGATACATGAATAAGTTGAAAACTGACTCTTGGATTTGATGGCCATTGTTGATTGTGACAGGACCCTAAACCAGGGATTGAAAGCCTGATTGGAGTGAGTCCAAAAGAGAATGAGAGGAGAGGAATTGAAAACAATGAGTAGACTCTTTAAAGGACCAGAGAGATTGGGTAGTTGCTGTATGTTGGAAGATATGGACTGGGGGCTAGGGAGGCTTAGATTATAGGATTTAACCAGTAACATGTGAGGCTCAAATAGTTTATCTGCATTCTTGCTGGAGTTTTCAGAACCTAGTCAGTCATCTAACCATCTGTCAGATGTTTCAAGGGCCCACAACCGAGCAAGAGGCAGAGGAGGGTTTAGCAGCAACAGAATTGATGGTCTTGGCCTCTTTATGTCACCGGAAGCACTAATGATCTAAACAGAGGCCACTCAGAATCTTTGATAGTACAGGCATCACCCTTTATCTGAATCTAGTCTGTACCTAGAAATATGTTGGCTGGTAGATTGCCAGATGGTGAGAGTCTTTTCCTTTATCTTGTATGAGACAAAACAAATAAATAAAACATTCCCACCTTATCCAAAAAGCCCAACCAGTTTCCCTAAATTTCATTAAAACATACTTAGACATTTGTTAGTGTTTAATATCTAATGTACAATGCGTGAATTGCTCTATATGACAATCCACCAATTATTTCTACATAATATGAACCATTTAAAACACCAGTCCTTTAATGCTTAATCAGTGGGTATTCATGGGTGCATAATACAGAGTATGCTTGCCCTCCACAATGCAATGAATATGTCAATGTAAATGAACAATAAAATAAAATGTTAAAGAAATATAACACTATAAATAACATTTAGCAAAATAAAATAAGCAAGCAAGGCGATTTTTTGAGTAGTTACTTATTGATTAAGGAGGTAACTGAGAGAGACTGGATGGGCTAGAATGAGCCTGTGAAGGACTGAGTGAAGCCATAAATGCCTGATATTTGCCCATGGCTAAATCCTGAGACAGTCTTCTCTTCTTGGTTCTTGAGACTCCAGAAGTGTGTGGCTGTGAGCTATCAAATGAAGCTGCAGATGAAGCAATGGGATAAAGAAAAAAAATTCCACTCACATTTCTTTGCTTTCACTTATACAGCTCTTGACAACGTGAGACTGGGCTGTAATTGCATTTCTGAATATGATGCTTCTATCCATGTCACTTGCAACAGTAATCATTATTTTGTCTGCATCACTTAAATTTATTTTAAAGATTTGACATTGAATATTCATTGCTCCTCTTCTTCTTCCTCTGACCAATGATAAATGTCAAGTTGAGCAAGTTCCACTCTATCAGACAAAAAGATTTCACTTGTTAATGTGGGGCAAATGCATATATTTAATGCATAGCACATTGAAGCAGTGTGGTCCTAGGAGAAGAACAGCTGAATTACAACTGCTGCAGTACATCTTATCAGTCAGACTCAGACACAGTGTAAGCGTTTTTCACTGGCGCCCAAAGGCAGATTATAGGGGATTTGCAATCCAGAGGGTGAGTTTTGAATTAAATTTTTTGCAAGTTGTAACAGGGAATAGACAGTATGAGTTCAGACAGCAAGAGATGCCTCTGAAGGGTATTGACTTCAAGGTAGTTCAGGCTTTAGCATAAGACAATCCTGGATCCATAGCCTGGCCTCCTATTTTTTAGCTTGGATGACATTGGGTATGGTAGTTAATGAACCTCAGTTTCCTTGAATGTGAAATGGGGATAATAATACTTAACTTCAGTTCAGTTCAGTCACTCACTCGTGTCCGACTCTTTGTGACCCCATGAATCGCAGCATGCCAGGCCTCCCTGTCCATCACCAAATCCCGGAGTTTACCCAAATTCTTGTCCATTGAGTCAGTGATGCCATCCAGCCATCTCATCCTCTGTTGTCCCCTTCTCTTCCTGCCCCCAATCCCTCCCAGCATCAAAGTCTTTTCCAATGAGTCAACTCTTCACATGAGGTGGCCAAAGTACTGGAGTTTCAGCTTGAGCATCAGTCCTTCCAATGAACACCCAGGACTGATCTCCTTCAGAATGGACTGGTTGGATCTCCTTGCAGTCCAAGGGACTCTCAAGAGTCTTCTCCAACACCACAGTTCAAAAGCATTAATTCTTCAGTGCTCAGCTTTCTTCACAGTCCAACTCTCACATCCATGCATGAGTACTGGAAAAACCACAGTCTTGACTAGATGGACATTTGTTGGCAAAGTAATGTCTCTGCTTTTGAATATGCTATCCAGGTTGGTCATAACTTTTCTTCCAAGGAGTAAGCGTCTTTTAATTTTATGGCTGCAATCACCATCTGCAGTGATTTTGGAGCCCAAAAAAATAAAGTCTGACACTGTTTCCCCTTCTATTTCCCATGAAGTGATGGGACCAGATGTCATGATCTTCGTTTTCTGAATGTTGAGCTTTAAGCCAACTTTTTCACTCTCCTGTTTCACTTCCATCAAGAGGCTTTTTAGTTCCTCTTCACTTTCTGCCATAAGGGTGGTGTCATCTGCATATCTGAGGTTATTCATATTTCTCCTGGCAATCTTGATTCCAGCTTGTGCTTCTTCCAGCCCAGCGTTTCTCATGATGTATTCTGCACATAAGTTAAATAAGCAGGGTGACAATATACAGCCTTTTCCTATTTGGAACCACTCTGTGGTGCCATGTCCAGTTCTACTTAACTTACAATACTATTATCAGATCATAATATGCATATATGGTGTCTGGCACACAGATGTCTAATAAAAAAAAAACAGCAACTACTTCTATAATTCTATTAGTATGTGGGTGTAAACAATGGAAATTTAAAGAAAGAAGTGTGTAAAATAAACTGAATATAGCCTCTTTGTTATTGGGATAATAAGAGAAAAATGAGACTAATTATTTTTATGCACAAGATAACAGAAGGGAACACCAGGGTTTAAAAGCAGGATGATTCACTGTAAGTTACACCTTTCTTCTTCATCTTGGCAGCACTTTATGAGAAGTAGCACCAGTCTGTTTAGTCTTTTGCTGAGTGTTCAGTGCTGTTAAAGTCCCAAATGAATTTGCCCAGTGTGTTCTTCATCCACAGCAGTAGTAACTCATTGAATCCTTCTATAATAGCTATATCCTGTACACATTACTACAGATCCAGGCTCAGGGCTATTTTCAGGCACATTTGTATATACTTTCTGGAGGTCAGGTTGGTCATCACATGTACAGAGATGTCCCAGGAAAAGCTCTAGTAACTGAGTACCCCTCAGGGCCTGATAAACTGCTCACCTTTCCCACACTAGCATTCCTTGTTCCTTCAGGCTGGGCTTATTTCATTCTCAGGTTCCCCAGTCTCGGGGACCTGGGGCATGCTCTGTGCCCCTGCTCACCCCTAGTCTTTCCTTCTCCAAGGACCCTAACACACATCTTTGGTCCAGAGCCATTGCCAAAAGTAGTATCATTGAGGAAAAGAGATTCCATGGCCCAGCCTCCCCCAAAGCTTGAAATCTCCAAGCTCTGCCTCTGAGCCTGGTCCCCCACATAAACTTCCTGGAGTACCAGGAGGTCTAGCCATGCCTGAGCCATCCTGACTGCCTGCTTCTCCAGGACTGGGGGTAGAGGAGAGGAGAATGAAAGAAAGGAAAACTCCTTCAAGAGGATAGGTGGATCGCTCATGTCAGTTAAATGATGTGGCTAAGAGTGTAGGCTCTGGAGTTAGCCTGCCTGCCTGGGTGTGAACCCCGCTGACCTTTACCAGCTGTGTGACTTTGGATGAGTCGTTTAACTCTTGTTCCTAAGTTTCCTCACCTGTAAAATGGGGAGAGTACCTCCCTCATAGGTCGATGGGAAAATTAAGCAAGTTGCTACATTGATAAAGTGCTCAGAACTGCACCTTCCATGTGTTAAATGCTAAATAATTATCAATGATAATGACCGAAAGCCTCCAGCAAAGGGGTGACACTCCAGCAAAGGGATGACGCTCGGGGTCCTTAGCATTGGCTTGTATAATCTTGGGTACAGTGCTTAATCTAGCCTTGCCTAGGGCTGGCCTGTTCCTCCCTCAGGATGCAGGGCCTCTGCACCCCACCCCTGAGCACAGCCATCTGTCTCATAAGCTCACAGATCAGTGTGCTGGAGGTTCGTGTCTCTGACACATTCTTTGTTTCTGCTGCCCTCACCTTGGAGTGCTACTTTCCCACCCAGCCTCCACATTCTACCTGTCTCACTCTAAGTCTTATCTCATGAGCCAGCTTCTCCGCAAAACCTGGGAAGTGTGAATCAATGTATCATGCAGTATAAATGTTTGCTTTCTCCCTAGACTTGAGCTGATTGAAGGCAGGGACATAACCCTCCTATCTCCACCCCCTGGTACTTGGGAGACTACCTGGCACATAGTAGGCACTCAACGAATCAAATGTCTTTCTCCTGAATTGATTGGTCATCGATGTCAGTGACTGAATACATATTTTGTAGAGACCACCTGTAAATCCATTAGCCGGTCACAGATGTTAAAATGATTGTTTTTATAGTTGCTGTTGCTCTCTTGTAGAATACAAAGAATTTTGGAGCTAAACATTGACTTATAGGCCAGCTTTGTCACTTAAAAACTGCCAGAACTTCAGTTTCTACAACTATAAATTATAGTTATAATAGCTATCTAAGCACACACGAAAAATAGTAAGCAATCAACAAGTAAGTCCCTTCTTTTTCTCCTCTGTGGATGTCTAATTTTGTGACCTGGCTCAACTTCCTTCACTTTTCTGGTCCCAAGTTCCTCATCTTTAAAATGAGGACATTGAACTAGATGATATCCTATCCATGTTCCCTGTCAGATCTAAATGAAAACTTTTATTGCGCTCATCATCTTTTCCCCTTAAATCTAACTCACTCTCTGTCCCTGGGAGAGATTCTTTCCTTGATAACTTTTCAAAGTTTTAATATACTAAATTGTTTTAATTTTCAGTCTCTACCTCTATCTCTCAGTGTCCCTTTTGACACCATAGCATGGTCTGGACAGAGAGCCTCTTCACGACTCCAGGAACCATTCCAACAGTAGCACTGCCTGTGAGTAGCACCCCCAGGAATTGTGCCCTGCAGCAGCCCTCA
Organism: Neotragus pygmaeus; assembly: GCA_006410875.1. NCBI lineage: Eukaryota > Metazoa > Chordata > Mammalia > Artiodactyla > Bovidae > Neotragus > Neotragus pygmaeus. Next base: position 239,536 of record SJYV01001324.1, on the reverse strand, counting down.
GTCCTGGCTGGATCCCCTTCACAGTGTAGTACAGTGACATCTGCAGGGCGCACAGAGAAATGGTCTCCAGCTTTCCTTGGGTCCAGCAAAAAACGATGTGCCTCTAAGAGTGGACAAGCATGGGACCAGGTGCAGCCCCCCATTCATGACCTTTCCTTTCCTGTTCTGCCACAGACGTTGCAGATGGGCATCAAACACTTCTCTGGACTCTTCATGCTGCTGTGCATTGGGTTTGGTCTGTCCATCCTGACCACCATTGGTGAGCACATGGTGTACAGGCTGCTGCTGCCACGCATCAAGAACAAATCTAGGCTGCAATACTGGCTCCACACCAGTCAGGTGAGTGCCACCAGGCGGCTCCCTCTAGTATTCTTAAGCATCAGAATTCCCAATAATGGGAGTATCCAGGACCTCAAGTCAGAGTGACAAATGACAGGTTATCAAGAGAACCAGGTGGTGTAGACACTCTTAGTATACAAGATGGAACTCCCTCTATCCCATTAATGCACTTGCCCCTTAAATTAAGCTGTCCCATAATGCCCTTTCCTTCCATATAACCCTCCACTGTTGCTCAGAGTGGAAGCAACAGCCTTGTTGTTGTTGTTTAAATGTTTTGTTGTAAGTAGTTAGTTGCAAGAAATATAATTTCCAGCGTTTTGGAAATATTGACTTTTTAAAATAAAACTGTTAAATCCATTTTCAAATTGTGTCCAGTAGGATCTAATAGAATAGGCTAAATAGACTGTAAATGCCTTAGGAACAATACCCATTATTTCTCTTAGCTTATCACAGGAAAACATAGGAAGTGTTTAGATGCACGTGGTTTTGAGATTGCAATGACATGTTTTTAACATGATTTCACTTAGTGACAGTCTGAAGAGACGGTGTGAAAGATTTGTTTCCTTTAGAGTCTTTCTTGCCAAAACTGAAACACGTTAAATGATCTTGAAGTCCCCTATTTCCCTTCAGATGAACGCTCGGGACCCTGCTCTTGCATTTCAGTGATCCAGAGCTTAAGTCCACTGATGTCATGGCCAAGCTCTAGATCAAAGTTCTTTCGTATTATCCAGACACCTATGCACTCACCAACAGGAAAAATTAAAACTGTCAGGCAGACAGTCATTCAAGCTCACTCATTTGTACATCTCATCTGATGGAAACAGGCATTGAGAGCTGAAATATACCCAGAAGGCTTCTTACTGAGGAAATGAAAGTGAAAGTCACTCAGTCGTGTCCAACTCTTTGTGACCCCATAGACTATGCAGTCCATGGAATTTTACAGACCAGAATACTAGAATGGGTAGCCTTTGCCTTCTCTAGGGGATCTTCCCAACCCAGGGATGGAACCCAGGTCTCCTGCATTGCAGGCTAATTTTTTTCCCAGCTGAGCCACCAGGGAAGCCTAAGAATACTGGATTGGGTAGCCTATCCGTTCTCCAGTGGATCTTCCTGACCCAGGAATTGAACCGGGATCTCCTGTTTTGCAGGCGGATTTTTTACCAGCTGAGCTACTGGGGAAGTACTGATGAAGGGGCTCTAGCAAAGACAGCAGATTCCCTCTGAGTGCAGGGAGGGGCGAGGCCGGAGCAGCCAACCTGACCTCCCAGATGGGCTCCCTGCTGCCTCCCAGCACACAGTCACTGCTTCTCAGCAGTGAGGCTGCCAGTTCTGCCACCTCTGCCCCCTGCATCTGTTATGTTGCTCTCTTCTTTAACACAGTACTTTTTTTTCTATATAGGTCACTATTATTGGTTTGGTTACATGTGAAGCCTGTTCTTCTACTTTCATCCTAGGACGTGTTTGGTCTCCTAAGCAAGACTCTGCAGACAATTGATCCTCTCCATTATCAATCAGCATGATTAGTATAATTCTAAGGAGTTCTTACCTTCTTTGTTTTGACTCGCCTTTAGCAATTGTACTAAGTCCTTTGCCACATGTTAGTTATGATAGTGTGTTAGTCACTTAGTCATGTCCAACTCTTTACGATCCCACCAGGCTCCTCTGTCCTTGGGACTCTCCAGGCAAGAATACTGGAATGGGTAGCCATTCCCTTCTTCAGGGAATCTTCCTGACCCAGGGATCGAACCCAGGTCTCCCTCATTGCAGGCAGATTCTTTACCATCTAAGCCACCAGGGAAGCCCAGTTATGATAACTCTTCTTTTATTTATTTATTTGGCTGCACTGAATCTTAAGTGGCAGTATGTGATCTCTTAGTTGCAGGATCTAGTTCCCTGACTAGGGATCGAACCCAGATCCCCTGCATTGGAAGTGAGGAGTCATAGGCAGTGACACACCAGGGAAGTCCCAACTTTTCTTTATATCACAGACCTTACAACTCAGAGTATTTCTAAGTTTCCCATCACATTATTTTCTTCCAGGTAAAGTACTCTCTTAGAATTCGTTTTCTCTTGAGATTTGGGACTGAATATTGATTTTTTTTTTTTTTTCTGCCAAGGTTAGTAGCAAAGAGATTAAATCTCAGGGGGTGCTTTGTGCCCTGGTTCTGTGTTTCTAACGATCTCTATGTGTGAATCTGTTCTTTCCATCAGAGATTACACAGAGCACTAAACACATCATTTGTAGAGGAAAAGCAACAGCGTTTCAAGACTAAACGTGTGGAAAAGAGGTAAGAAGAGGCCAGTTCCAGGTATCATTTATGTTTGTTAAAAGCTTAAAGATGCAACTAAGACTCCATGCTCAAGTGGGAAATTATGTACAAGAATTCAAATCAAATATCCATACATAACTACTGGAAAAACCATAGCCTTCACTAGACGAACCTTTGTTGGCAAAGTAATATCTCTGCTTTTTAATACACTGTCTAGGTTGGTCATAACTTTTCTTCCAAGGAGCAAGCATCTTTTAATTNCATCTTTACATGAAATGCTCCCTTGGTATCTCTAATTTTCTCAAAGAGATCTCTAGTCTTTCCCATTCTATTGCTTTTCTCTAGAAATAGAACAGACCAAATATATATATATATATATATATGTACATAGATGGACACCAAAATGCAGTAGAGGCAATAGATGTTGTGAAAAAAGTGCCAGTGTAATCTCTAGGCCCAAGGGTGCATGCATGCTAAGTCTTCCAGTCATGTCTGACCCTAGAACTGTAGGCCACTAGGTTTCTCTGTCCATGGGATTCTCCAGGCAAAAATACTGGAGTGGGTTGCCAGGCCCTCCTCCAGGGAACCTTCCTGACCCAAGGATTGAACCTGAGTCTCTTATGTCTCCTGCATTGGCAAGTGGGTTCTTTACCACTAGTGCCACCTGGGAAGCCCCCTAGGGTCAATTATCTGGCTCCAAATCCTGACTCCTACACTTAACAATATGTGTGGTCCTGGGCAAGTCGTTTAACCTCTCTGTACCCCAATTTCCTCATTTGTGAAAATGAGACAGAGTACCTACTTTCTAGAGACTCTAAGAATTAAATAATACATCTAAAGCCCCCCAAACAAAGCTACTTTAGCTATTTTACTATGTACCAAATACATGTAAGACTAAATTCGTAAGTACCACAGGCAATTAATTTCATGCAATATTGCCCTTTTGGCATGTTTCCACTCCCGACTCCTTTCCAGCACTCCCAAGAATATTCGAAATATACAACAGACATGTTCTGCTTAATCCGTTTCCTGGCACTGTTACTGTAAACTCCCCAGAAAAGAGCATCTCATTAATAGGAAGTAACAGGCATTAAATGCATAATTGACATGTAGAAATTGAAACTCTACACCTTCCCCACATCCAGCCTGTGGAAAACTGTTGCCTTATTCATGGTGGCTAGAGATGTCAGAAGTATTCGGGTCTGGTACCCGGCTGGCCTCTGTTTCTTGCTGCCTAAGGCAGCCTCTTGGTCTTTTCTTATGTCCACAGGCTCTGTTCACAGCATTACCCCCAAGCAACTCCTTGTCATCTACAGCAGATCTTCAGCTCCAAGCTGAGGATTACCTTAGCTTTCTGGGTAATTTTGAAATCTGACACTCACACTTCTCATTTGCAATGGACAAGGAAAAGGGAGTGGAAAACATGATTCCTTTTCATTATCTGTATCTCCTCAGGGACTGCTGGAGTCCCCTTCTCTGCAATTTGCATCGAGCTTGTCAGAATCACTTCAGCTATCTCTTATGGCCTCTCTTTCCAGGCAGTGAGCACACACTCCCCCCAGCGTGGTCTGTGGTCTTCCTGTATCACACTGTGGCCCTGTCAGCAACAAACTGTAGGCTAATCAGGTCATAGCTGTTCTATGTCGGGTTATGTATATTTTTTTCCTATGTGCTGCGTATATTGTTTTTCTATAATTAGTTTTAACATAAATGTTTAACCAGAGAGGAACACAAGAAGGCATAGCAGCAAAGACACCATCTCACAATAACAAAGCATTTGTTCTCCAGCCGTAATACAATCAGGAAGCTACTAGTGATCCCATTTCCAACTGCAATATGACTCCTAGTCACATCTCTCTTGCCTAAATTCAGAACCAAATGTGTCTTTCACTCAACGTATCCAGTTTTTTTAGCAGATTCCCTTATGAAATCCCTTATTTTGATAAGCAGCTAAGACAACATGCCCTCATGGTTTATTGGCTCCTTATTTCCTGTGCCACCTCCCTACAAGCCAACACCCACTTGTAACCTTTCAAACGCAGTGAGTGTTTGGGGGCCCACTGATGTCACGTCTCTTCTGAATGGTCTAGTGGAGTATTGAACCTCAAAGGTATAAAATTGCCCAGTGAAAACTTTTTAGTGTTAAATTCACTCAACTCACTAGTCACTTTACACTCTAACGCTCAGGAAAGCTTACAGACTACAACTGAAACACTGTAGCAGCTAATATAACACAGTCATTTCTTCTAGTTAGACACCACATCTGCATTCAGTAACTACCACCGTGCATTCATAAATGGCTCAGAGCCACGTGTTAGTAATCAGAGCACTAATGATGCTTCCACCTATCACCTATCATGGAGTCCAGTTTTTGCTTATTATTCTATATTATGTTCCCAGATATATACACAAAGCTCTGGAGAAAACCAGACTGGCTATTTCTATTTGCTTGATTTCTGAGGTTGCCTGACATTCTAGGAAAATCTGTTGATGCATAACTCCTAGTTTTTCCCCACTATGAATCATCCCATGATCCTAGAGTTAGGTATCTTGGCTCAAAAACTTTCTCTCTCTCTTTTTTTTCTGTAAGAGTATCTGTGCAAATATCTTTATCTGGTACAACTTTACATTCCTCCTCTATGTTCCACATTGATTGAGTAAATACAATAATAGATAAATGAATGAATGACTAACACATGGGTTTGGGGAAAGGCCTGGAGAAATTTGGGGCCCATGGCATGAAGAGATATTGCTCCTTTTTTACTTAAAGCAGAATAAAAAAAGTAGATATTGCAAAAGACTATATATATATATATATATACATATATATATATATATATAGAGAGAGAGAGAGAGAGACTATATATATATATATAGAGAGAGAGAGACTATATATACACACACATATATATAGAGAGAGAGACAGTCCTTAGTTTATTCAGCACATGATTTTCTGTAAATTTTGGTCTGTCCTTCACTCTACTGGATTTCCAATATACCTCCTCTTTTCTCTTTTCCTCTCACCTCAAGATATACAAATCGTAAACCATATATAAAATAATACATACCACAAACAAGATTGTTTGAAATTATTCAAATTCAATAGGAAAAAAATTGAAGAAAGAAAGGGAAACATAAGGCTAGGAGGAAAATTATAACCATACCTCTGACCTGGTATAAAGTCAATGGAGCTGTAAGTGGGCTCATTATAAAAATTGTACCCAGGACACAGAAAAACTGTGTTACAGTGCCCCCTATCCATATATATGAGACTTAAAACATGAGAAATATTAAAGAACTACAGATTGGCTTAGAAAGTGTTTGTGTGTTTTAATGGCTGAGGGCATGTATCACCAATTTTTGCTGTGAGAGAAATTATCTCAACTTATAATGGTTTAAACAACAGTGAGTTGCTTATGAATCTCTGGGTCAGCTGTGCAGTCTGTGCAGTCTGGGCCAAACTTGGCTGATTGTGGCCACACTTGCTCCTTTGCCTACAGCCAGCTTGGAGGGAAGGAGGGAGAAACAGAACTGGCTGGTCTAGGATGGCCTCAGCTGGTCAACCAGGGAGTCTGGGGACTCTCTCTGATGGTCTGTTTTCACCCAGCAGACCAGTCTGGACTGGTTCCACTGGAGCAGCAGGGTTCTGAGAGAGGCTGTGGACGTTTGCAAGGCTTAGAACCGCCACCCGCCACTTCTGCCACTTTCTATTGGCCAGGACAAGTTATAAGACCAGGTCAAATTCAAGGAAAAGAGAAAGCAGACTTTCCCCTTGAACCCTCCTTGATAAGGATGAGCTGTGAAGTTACATTACAGAGGGATATGGATGAAAGGAAGAACAAAGAATTATGACTACTTTCACAGTCTTCCACAGGGCAGAATGAAACAGGATCACCCTGGTAAGTCCTTGTGTTTTTCTTCTTGTCCATGTAACTGAATCAACATTTATCTCTCCCTTTTCCCCTTCCACTGCAGGTCCTCCCCTTCTCCTTCTTGATGGTAAGAGTCCAGGAATAAAGTCTTGATTCAGTTACATGGATGAGAACAAGGACACAAGGACTTAATACAGTGTTTCTGTTTTATTTTGCCCTGTGGTAGTTTGCAAAAGAGATCATAATCCTCCTCCTTCGCCTCCTTCAACAAGGCTGGAAGAAATCAGCAGTCATGTGCTTAAGGCTCTAATCTGTTCTTGTAACAAGAAACTCTTCTCACTGCATCTGGCTGTCAGTGTATTTCAGAAACCAGACCCCTTCCTCCTGAACCTAGCCATCAATAGCTCTTTTGCTGTCTACAGCCATCTCAGGGGTGGTGGTAGTTGGTTTAAGAGGAGCCTGAAAGAGGATTGCAAATGTATTTCTCTTTGACTTTCATTATCCCAGCAAGAATTTGAGGATTTCTTGGATATATATTTTTTTTTATTAAGCTTCAAATCTCAGCTGTCATTCTCAAATCACAATGTCATCTCTATAATGGGACACTTTTTGCTGAAACCTGCAGCTTGTATGCTTTTATTCTCCTCAAACTCAACTAGTAAACATCAGGGTTGTCCTATGGGACTAAGGATGAATCATATTAGAGTGTCTACTAGCAGGACCATACAGCTGAATAAACAGAATTTCACACCCACCAAAGCATCATCTTTATAGCCATAGACTGTTTCAAAGCAGTGTGGCTTTCTGAGCTTCACTGGCAGGAAGAGAATAGAAAAGCATCTAAGGTTCTTCATAAAACAACATACCATACCCTGGTTCGTCAGCCCCCCGGGTGATACACCCATTCTAGCATCAGGGCAGCATAAGACTTGTTGAGAAACTGAACTTCAGTTGAAAAGAACTCCTTTTGTCCCCCTGATGCTCCAGCAGGTAGTCTGTCCATGGCTTTGTGACTCCAGCTCTATCTGCATATCCAGCTCTGTATTATTCACAGGGAAGTGGCTAAAAGATGGGCAGAGCTAAAGTGAATCTAAAGAAGTTCAATCTAAACTGTCTGTTGGTTTCCTAGGTCCAGTGTGGGGCCCCGTCACCTCACCGTGTGGAATACGTCCAATCTGAGTCATGACAATCGACGAAAGTACATCTTTAATGATGAGGGTGGACCAAACCAGCTGGGCATGCGGACCCACCAGGACATTCCTCTCCCTTCGAGGAGAAGAGAGCTCCCTGCCTCGCTGACCACCAATGGGAAAGCAGACTCCCACAGTGGGGCTCGGAACTCAGTGATGCAAGAGCTCTCAGAGCTGGAGAGGCAGATTCAGGTGATCCGCCAGGAGCTGCAGCTGGCTGTGAGCAGGAAAACGGAGCTGGAAGAGTATCAAAGGACAAATCGAACTTGTGAGCCCTGAGTGGCCACGCTGCTCCCCACTCTCACTTCCTGGCCTTCCTCTGAGCCCTTGAGACACTTTGTAATGCTCTTTTCTAACTACTGACCAAGGTGGGGGGAAGCTGAGGTTTGGGTCTTCTTAGAGGTCAAGTGTGCTCTCTCCGCACCTGCAAAGCAGTGACCAGTCTTCTCAAGCTCATTCCTAGGTCTCCTGGGTAGGTGTGTTTTCAGAGCAGGAATCTTAGTCAGGAGTAACCCCATGTGAGGGATCTGTGAAAAACCAGACAACCCAGCTCCTGTTAACCTTTTCACCAGGTGCCACATTACTAATTCTGGTTTTTAGCCCTTTCTGTGCACTATCAACTATAAGAGATAAAAGTGTTAACCATATCTGTGTCTTCTTGGGTTGTTGGTTTTAATCTTAGTATATGAAAGTGAAAGCTGTTCAGTCGTGTCTGACTCTCTGCGACCCCATGGACTATACAGTCCATGGAATTCTCTAGGCCAGAGTACTGGAGTGGGTAACCTTTTCCTTCTCCTTAGTATAGAGCAGGGTTATTCAGGACCGTGACTTTTGCTACAGCTCCCCAGTCTAGATGTGTCCCCACAGTCTGAATGGGGAGCCAGGGAAGAGCTAGAGACACTTGGGATGGGGAGATGGGTACTTAGACAAGTCAGCTGAACTCACTCATATCCCAGAGGCTGATGACTGATTGGATCAGGCAAGAGCCATGGTTTTAGAAGGGTCCTGGATCTCTGACACCGTCCTAACATTGGGTAGGAACATGTTTACATGCCACTATGAAAGGGGACAGAGATGCAGTGAGGAGGAAGAGGACGGACAGAAGAGGCATTAAAAGGTACACCATGCTTTTTGAACAACAAAAAAGAAAGCTTGCTAAGGAATGAATAGGGCTTTACTTCTAACTAAGCATCTACACTATAGTGTGTGCCTTTTATAAAGCAAAAAGAGAGAGAAAAGCAAGGCAAGGATGTGACCTTAGGATGAGACTGGGATATGCCTGCTAACTGCCTGCATAGGACATGTGAGCTGGTACTGTGGGTTAATGGAGATGTTCTGCAAGCCATGTACTAGGCTGTTCTCAGATCAGCAGTCACCTATGTCTTAGCTGTAGGACTCCCAGAGATGAACCTCAAGTCTGTATACATCACAAGCTTAAGCATTCAGGAATGTGCCCTGTGCTTTTCATATGTGTATGGATCCCTACCAATCAGTCTTGCAGCCTCATACCCCTTCATCTGTAACAAACTGTGAACAGGCGTTGGTCCCTCTGATTCTCCCCCAAACCCTATCTAATGATTGATATGAGTAAGCAGTCTCCCCTGTGCCTAGGCATCCCTTTCCCAGTGTACAAAGGCTTGGACATGCAGAACAGGAAAGGGGTATGGAGACTATAGAACAATTCTCAATCCCCTGGCACCTCATCAGGGTGCTGACTGCCAGGGCTCATCCACAAAGGATGGGGTGGGAAAGGGGGTGGATGTAGGCTCAGAAACTCCCTGTTACTGGCACCCCCACATGACTGACATGTGGTCTAAAAATGACTCTTCAAGAAACACTGTTCTAGAAGTTTGGCTGTTCCAAGCATGAGGAGAATTGAAAAGAAACTTTTATGAGCTTTTCTCAAAAGTCTTCAGCACACACCTGCTGATTCACTGTCCATACAGCCATTCTCACCCCAGGGCACCGTGTCAGACTAGACTTCCTTGTCTATCAATTATTTGCTTTATTTTCTCAGTTGCTTATCATATTTGCTCCATCCCAATCAATTTGAATCCTACAATGACTTAGCACTGTGCCAAGCGCTATGTTCTGTAAGTTGCAGATCATTGCAAAAGCTCCTTAAATGCAAAATTTCTTCCCCTACTTTTGGATGCAATCCCTGAATTCCTACCAAGAGCTGCCCAGTGCCCCCAGAGAAAGATAACACTTCAAGCTGCAAGTAAGATAACTCTTAAGCAATTATTTAGTTGTCTGAGAAACCCCTGGGGTGGATATAAGCTTAGAGAGTCTGATGAGGGAGGGTTCTTCTAATGTTAAAGTTCATCAACCACACAGATGAAACCATTCAACAATGAGGGGACAGTGAACCCTGGAAACAGAAAGGACAACTCTGTTTTGAAACGCCCATCCTCCCATGTTCTCACCCCAGACCCAGAAGCAGGTTGGCAGCTGCCTTTGAAAGACTATGTCCCTTAGCCATCCAATCCCACCTGCAACAGCTAAGGATGCTCTCAAGACTCTACCACCATGCTCTGCACTGCTAACCTCTACAAAGCCCAGAAGGCTGACGTACAGGTGTACCTCAACTCACGTTAACAGCTATGCTCCTAATGTTGTATGTGGACACTTTTATAACTCAGCTCAGATTCTGACTACTTGAGAAGCTGGCTACTTAAAGGAACCCAGAGGTGAATTCTTTTGTAAGGAATCCTTTTGTAATGCAATTAATTATCCCTTAATGTATCTGTTTTGTAAGTTTGGATTTTTGTATATCAGGTTTACCTTAAGCTTCTCTCCTGAGGCATTCTGAGCAGTGGTGATAACACGCCAGACCACCCTGCCCATCCACAAAGTAGATGAGCAGGGCATGGCTTCTCAAATATCTCCTGATGAACTATGTGGCCAAAACTGCAGCCAGGATGCAGCCAGAAGCTGCAGGGGCTGAAAGCAGGCTTACTGTTGTCAGCATTGCTTGAACTGCCTCCATGTTCTGGATAAACAAAAACAAAGAATAGTTGCTTGTGGTGAAATGAAGCAGTCTTCATGTTAAGTAGCAATGATTATTTTTATCAGTAGTAATTGAACAGTGTTTTGCAATTTGTGAAAGTGTGTTGTATTTTGTAAAAAGATTTCATGAAACGGTGGGTCCTCTGAAAGCCTTCCTTCCCTGTTCTGCTTCACCTCTCTTCTCTGAGCTCCCCTCGGGCTCAAGAAACACAAAGATCAGAAGTTTCCAGGTGGAGGGTAGCTTTCTGAAGCGGCAGGGGATTCTACCTTGCCTCCTACTGTGGGTAATGTTTCATGAGGTCAGATCTGCTTTTCCCAAGGTCTGATGCTGGGAAACCAGGAACACGACAGCGCTGTCACACACCTGACTGTTTACAAGGGGGAATTCCTGGCCCAGGAAGCATACAACGAATAGGCCTGGGTGAGTCGGGACAGATGGGGCTACTGGTTCATGTAAATAATGAAAACAAGGGCTCTAGAGTTTGGATGCCCAAGGTGGAGGAGCAGGAGGATGCCTGCAACAATTGAAGACATGTTGGAAGAAACGTCTGGGCCAGACAAGTGAGGCAGCCAGGGACACAGTCGGGTGAAGTCTGGGGGCGACTCTCCATTAACCACGGACCTTGCTGCACAAACCTTATTTGGGAGTTGCTGCTTCCATGCCCACCAGATAAGTGGTAAGTGGAGCAGCTGCCAAGCAGGACAGAGCTATGCCATCTGGGCAACAGACTTCTCAGTGCTGATGCTGGGTCTGTTAGAGCCTTGTGGCTAGTGAGCTCTTCCTTGCTATGGATAAAGACTGAAGGGGGAAAAGATGACAAAGCCTCTCTTCCTCCCCACTCATATTTTTGATAGGCAAACCACCAGAAAATTCATCCAGTCCTCAGAAGGGACGGCTTTCTAGTCATCAAAACCACTTCACTCTGCAGCACTTAGTTATTCTTCACCCACTCATGTCCATCTAATCCAGGATGGCCCTATTCGTTTAGTTCCTGTTTTCTGAAAATAACATACCTATAAGTATTTTCTTAAGGTCTGTAAAGAGTGTTTACATTGTGTCTTCACTTTAATGTGTGTGCAATCGCTCCACTCCAGGAAGGACTGAAATGCTGTCTTGTGAGCATGAAGTGAATTGGCTGTTTTGCTCCAGCCACTTTTCTTGTACAATCACGTGGATGGACTAGATGTCCTCAGGACTTTTCCATCTTCAGTTTCTATGACTGTGGAATAAATGTTCAGATAGAAACTTCACTTCCAGATGTAGTGCTGGCATTGTCTCTGGGAACTCAAATGTTGATGTGGTACCAGCCCCTTTCCTAACAGGAGACCCAGTGATGCTGTGACTCCTGCCTGTCTCTGGTGTAGTTCCAAGTGGCACAAAACATGCTGCGCAAACTCAGAGCCCTGGTACCATGAAGTTAAACCGAAACAGCTTTGTAGGAGTCACATCCTAGAGAAAGCCACCATACTAAGAGAGCTCTGAAAAACTGCCCGACCACTCTCACTTACTAATTCAATAAACATTTGCCAAACAACTTACATTTACGTGCCAAGTGCTGGAGACACAATTGTAAGATAGACATGGTCTCTAAAACTCAGAGACCTTCTCATTTGCCCTTTTCACAACCTGTAAATTGACATGGTCTCTAAAACTCAGAGACCTTCTCATTTGCCCTTTTCACAACCTGTAAATTGATATAATAGTTGACATTTATTGAGCACCTATTTCAGAAACTGTGATCTCATTTAATCTTCATTAAAACCTCAAGAGATTGGTACTCTAGAGCAGGTAAACTAGACTTCTAGTCTATAAATGGAAAGACAAAGAGGGAATTATATGAGTTGCCACAGCTAATAAAAGTAGGGCAAGATTCATATGCAGGCAGAGCAGTTCTAGGGCAATCATACTATAGTGTCAGAATATTGACTATAACCTGCAACTTCTTCGTCTTCTAACACCCCTCCCCCAGTCTTTCAGCCATACAGCCACTGCCCATGCGTCAGCCTGGCTCCCAGCTCCACAGAAAGCTACTGTGGTAACTGTACCTGCTATGGTCCAGTGAACTCAACACAATAGCCCTTGAGTCTCACAGAAATACTGTTTCAGGGATTTCTTTTTGCTTTTCTACTCCAACCAAGAACTGGTAGTTCCAGATCACTCAGCAATCCTGCAGTTTCAGGTATTTTACAAACTTTGCCGTCATGTGTCTGCTAACTGGGTAGATGCATTCTTCACACACTATCTTTTGTGTTTTAATCACTAAGTCATGTCCAACTCTTTGCAATCCCATGGACTATAGTCTGCCAGGTTCCTGTCCATGAGATTTCTCAGACAAGAATACTGGAGTGGGTTGCCATTTCCTTCGGGGGTATCCTCCCAACCCAGGGATCGAACCTGGGTCTCCTGCATTGAAGGGGAATTTTTTTTTTTTTTTACCAACTGAGCTACATAATTCAAACCTTATAAAAAATATAGACCTACTATAATCTAGTTCAACCAACTTACCCAAGTCTGTTTTATATCATTCATTCATTCATTTTTTGGATGCTTGTTCTGAGCCAGGCACTGGGCTGGCTGTTGGAGACAGAAAGATAGAAAGCAGATTCAGATGCCAAGCAGCTCAGTCTGGTGGGGAGACACAAACTGGGAAAACAACATGGTGTGTCCTGATAAATAAATACGTACTGGGGGACTTCCCTGGTGGTCCAGTGACTAGGGCTCTGTGTGCTCTCTCTGCTGATGGCCCAGGTTCAATCCCTGGTCAGGGAACTAAGATCCCACAAGTTGACCATCGTGGCCAAAAAAGTGAAATGCACATTAGGAAGTATGGGAACAAAGAAAACACCTTTCCATATGTGTCTACATGTCATGTGTTCAGTGGAAAAACTGAGTGGACAGTAATAGTCATCCCAGGTTAAAAAACAAAAACAGCATGTGTGGTTGTGGAGCTGGGAAACTATGACAATCAAGGTATTTAAGAACATCGAATAGTTAAATATGACAGAAACATAAAGCACAATGTAGGTGGCAAGCGACAGGCCCAGAAAGAGAAAAGCAGAGGCAAGATCACTGTGCTAAGTTGAATCTGTTTTATAGATGAAGAACTTGCTAAGCAGCAGGTTCACACTCACTCAAGTCATATTAGGTATAGTGCCTGGAATCACAAGAAGCACTACACAAATGCATAAATGGGCTAGGTGAGTGAGGAGAAATCTAAGATCCTTTTGGTTCAAATCTACTCTAGAACAAAATGCTATGGGAACTCATTGAACCAGGGAATAGGGTATGGCAAAGAGACACTATTCAAATTAGAACTATCAAGGATAAATACACTGGCTTTATATAAGTCTTCAGAAAGACTTCAAAAAGACACAGAAAGTATTTTCACTTATTATCTCCTTGATCACAAACACTCTAGTAGTAGAGGTTTCCACTTGGGGTGAAAGAAAACAGTGGATGGAAGTCTGATTGTCACATTTTGCTTCTGCTACTCAACTGAGTAGCAGAATGGGACCTGTTTCCTCATCTCTAAACTAAGAACATGGTTTGAGGTCCCCTTTCAGCTCCCATACCCTAGCTTTCAGATCATTAATCGCCATATATTTCAGCATTCTGGAACCCTCAGAGCAAATCACTGTTACACAAATATGAATATGCTATGGTTCCAATTTTGTCTAAAATTTCCCTCAAAAAGGGCTAATCTACAGTAAGAGAAGCCCTTGCTATCATGGTTGCCCTATCAGTTTCAGAATTCACTATAATTCCTTTTGTTATTACCACAAATGAAATTTAAAATGCAGTCATGTGTTTTAGGGTAATTCAGATTTGAAGTATAGCTTCAATATATGAGGAAAGGTTGTTTCTATTAAGCGGATGGAAAAAGGGAATGTTTGAATCACTCATTAGGCCAATAAAACAGACTTCTGGAGATTTGTTATCAGAAACCTGAAGCTGAATTAACTTAATCATGCAAATCTTTACTGAGTGTTATGTGCCAGGTCCTCTGCTGGATATTGGGAATGATTATTAAAACACTGTCCTTTCCATGTCCTAACTCTAGTAACTGTGAAATATGTTATACATAAGACATTACTACCTAATGTTAGAAGTAGACCAAACTTGGGCAGAAATCCCCAGAAAGTAAAGCTTAATGCTTTCTTGTGGTGAAACAACTAGAGATCTAGGAAAATTTAAGTGATTTCCATGTCAGAGGTTTCCTACCATATAAACCCAGTCCAACATATACACAACCTACCAGTTTCCTGCATACTCTCAGTGTAGCTCTTATGTCAGTGAGATTGCCTTTGTGATAAGAACTAGTCTGAACTTTTCGACAGAGCCATCCATACGTGGGTTATCAATTAACGGTCCTCAGGGAAAATCTTAAGGGTGAGTATTCAGACATTCCACACCACCAATAACTATAGGAATAGACAAGAGCAGCAGATAGCTTCCTTCCATCATCTCCATCCCAGTAGGTCTAAAAGAAGTCAGGGGTCACTTGTGGATTGTCTGGAATCTTTCCATGAATCCCCGTGGTATCAAATCAGACTCACTACTCGAGTGGCATGCAAAGATGCCTGTGGACCTAGCCAGACAATACAAACAAACCAAGGAATCCCAGTGGAAATTCATGTAAGAATGCAATCGCTAGCAGAAACAGCCAAACACCTTTGAAAAAGATCCTCAGAGGAGGTAAGAACGTAGGACCCTCCCAAGACTTGCAGTCATATGCCCTAGAGCACATCAACCCTGATTTTGGACCAAATTGCCAAGACAATTTCCAAGGTTGAAAAACTAAAGGAAAAAAGAATAAAAGATCATCTCTAGAAGACCTGAAATGTGTTTGTTTTTTTTTTTAAAGAGGGTCTCTAAAACTTATGCTATAATCTTTGATATTAACATTTATAGTCATGACATAAAAAACTCTTATAGAACAGTGATTCTTAGCCTTTTTGGGATTTGTTAAGTTTCAAAATTCCTTTAAGAAATTATGATCCTTTAAGGATCTGAAAAAAGCTGTGAAAAATGCAGACACAACACAAAAAGAATTTGGTATACAATTTGTGGGTATTCCTGAAGCCCATTCAATGAGCTCTTTCCCAATGAGAAGCCAGAAGGCCCCAAATCACCAGTTTCGGATCATTATCTGAAAATGACATTAAGAGCTCCTATATTGATTGCCTAGACATCAAGCTAGTTGGGACTAGGGACTCCCTGCTCTTTCTGGCTAGAGGAACTTCCCCTAAATCCAGCTTCCCATGAAACTAGCAGTTTCTTCCACAACATTTCACAGGTGCTGTGGTCCCCTGATGCTGGGCAGCTGGCTTTCCTAGCTAAGAGTTATAAATAGTTAATATCCAAACTCAAACTGCTAGCTGCCCGAGTAAGTCATCTTGCTCTCCTTCCAACAAACTTAGCTCCCACTTGCTCTATAAGAGAACAGCCAGGGGAAAGTGCCCTATTAATGAATGCAAATGCACCGTGTACCGGGAGGCGGGCTGGACCTCCTTCTGGCTCTCTGTGTGTGTTGGGGAGGGGGGTGGGAGACTGACGGGCCCATGACCTCTTTGACAACGCTGTAAAATTCCTCAGGCTCATTTCTTAACCCATTCCACATGAGTCTGGAACTAATCGCAACTCCTGCTGATTACAGGTAGTGACCACAAATGGACATGGAATTTGCCCTTACCCATCTTCTAGGACATGTGGTGATCGAGAAGGGATCCGTTTTACACAACCCCTTAGCGGAGACACAAGAAAACTTCTGGTTTGCTGATTACCATAAAACTTATCATTCAAGAACTCTCAAACTAAGGTGCCAGGCAGCCTGACACCTTCTAGAAAACAAATCATAATCTCCTACTCCCATAACAAACTATGGAAGGGAACTAAACAGTCAAATAAACCATCTTTTAGGCATAACCCTTCCCCAGAACAATCCCAACAAAACAACCGGGAGAAAAGTACTTCAATTAATCAGAGAACCAAATAGTTTAAACACAGCTAGTCTTTTCATCTCAGTTGATTATTTCTGTTCTAAAGAATTTAATTCTAAAATAGCAGGTATAAAATCAACTAATAATGAAAACTATAAAAATTTCAAAGGAAAACATGAACACAAAAGCAAACTGAATCCTGCTTTAATTGAAGCTTGTGCAGGAGTATACAGTCCTATGGAAATATTACATATAATCTTCTGAAAACAGGAGTCACAATCACCCCTGTGGAGAGGCAGATGAGAGTAATTCATAGCTCACCAAGGCCTCTCTGCATCAAGTTCCCAGAATACCCACTGGATCTCTTCACCACCTCAGTCCTGTGCCCCAGCCGCTCCCATCTTGATTTCATTATAAGATGAAAGGGGGCTATAGTATTTGAAATCATTCTGGCCTCAAGAAATTTAAAGACACTGATGAGTAGAACATCCAAAACTTAAATAACTGTAACAAGGAAGTCAGCTGACCTTAATAAATTACTCAGCTAGTGAACAGGAGATGGGCTGACTCATCCTGGACATAAATTTCATTAAGGCTTCAAACAGGCATAAGGAGCATGATGATACCATTTTATAATCTAAGGTTATAAGAAGTTTACTGTCCAGATCGAGTGTTGCTCAGACCTGCAGATAGCTTATTTCTAAAAGATCACCGCCCACTGCAAGCAGCCACACGTCTCCACTCTTCCTTGCTTCTTCCTCAGTGTCAAAAATACCAATTTGACTTCTTCAGGAGGAATAGACAACCCAAGGTTACACAGGGAGCCTGAAGAAGAGGCTGAAAAGTCTAAAAATAGGAAATAAAGCGGGTGGGGAAGACACAAGTTGTTTGCTTCTAATTCATTCTAAAACTCAAGACTGGCATTACCAATCGTTCCCCCGGCCGAAGTCATCAAAGTATTACCAAGGAGAACCTGGACACAGTCTGTGAAGGAAAGGGAGTTGACAGAAGCACCGCCCTGTGGATGACAGTCAAGGAGAGGGGAGGCAGCGGTTTGGTGGTTAATGACTAAGTGCCTGCGGAGCCTGCCCCTCTTCTTCTCCTGACGTGGATCAACCTATGTAGATGCGATGGAAATCGTTGGCACCGAAGGCAGCGTTACACTTGGGACATTTGCGCTGGCGGGTATCATAGCGGGTCTTCACACACTCAAAGCAGAAAACATGGAAACACTTGGTAAGTACAGCATCCTTTTTACGCATGTTGCAACATGGACAGGTCAGGCGTGCCTGGGAAAAAAAAGGAATCAGAGTCAGAGCAACCATAAAGGTTTATGACCCAAATGGCTCACGTGGCAGCAGCAGTAAGAAAATCCACTGGGCGCTAAGACAATAATAGCACCACCCTGGACCCCACTGCCAGGATAAACTGTTCTCTGGTTACTTTCAGGTGAAGACGGTATTTATTCTTCTA
This sequence comes from Neotragus pygmaeus, assembly GCA_006410875.1. Lineage (NCBI taxonomy): Eukaryota > Metazoa > Chordata > Mammalia > Artiodactyla > Bovidae > Neotragus > Neotragus pygmaeus. The sequence goes on along the minus strand of SJYV01001324.1, from coordinate 221,443 downwards.
ATTTGTTAGTAGGCCTTCACATACATACACACACACACACACACACACACACACACACCCAAATCACTGCAGCAGTTTTTCTAACCTTGTAGTCCTTAATCTCCTCCATCAGAATCTCATCACATTTGGGTACGTTGTCTGGTTTCTTCGTGGTCTCCAGCTTCCTTCGAAGTCTAGAAATGTCCTCCTGTGATGGGAGAGCATAACTGTTACTCCCTCAGACCTGCCATTTGTGAGAAAAACTAAAGGCTCCAACTTGAACTTCTGCTGTAGAAAGAAAGGACTTTCTGTCCTTTCATGTCTAATTATCTTCTAAGAATGTAGAGAATTACAAATGACAAGCTATTTTCTTTAGTTTCAGAGCCAGCAACCATAATCATATCACCAAACTTCAGTTGTATCTAAGTGTATTCAATTCAGTTCTGTGAAAATCTAGTCAAAGAGTTTAGAGTGATTAAATTTTTTTTAAAAGGAAAAATGATGAAAACTTGACAGGCCACTTTATTTGAAGGCAATTAATTTTAAGCAGAAGATAGACTGGATTGAAATTTACAGATTTACAGCTAAGGCATCCTAAGAAACAGTAGATATGCAAAAAACAGAAAAATTGTAGAACTTTAAAATACTCTAAATTTTTTTTACTGATAATTCTTTACGATTTCACTAACTCATTCATTTAAATAGATAAGTATTGATTCCACACCCATTACACGGTAGACACCATGATAGGCTTTAGGGATAATTTTCAGTGAAGAAAACAGACCTTGTCTTGTCATTCAAGGAGTTAAGTAGGAAATTACATACAACAGATCAGTGACTCTTAAAACAAGTCACTTCAGAGTTCAGAAACCCCCTAAAGGGCAAAAAGGGAAGAAAAAACGACTGACCTGGGCCCGTTTGAAATTGAACATATCTTTTTCTTTGGTGACACTATTCTCTACAATCTCATCCTGAAAATCATGTAGCTTCTTCTGAGCCATCTCCAACTGTGCTTTGAGATCATCTGCAAGCTGGGCTGCCTCCATTGCCTATGAGGGATGTATAAGTAACATCCTCTTATGAGAGTGAGAAAGTATGAACCCAAGCCCAAGGAATAAAGCGAACCTGCAGTTTCACCAGCGTCATACTTGTTTGTTTGTCCGAAGACCAACCATCACATTAGAGCGCAGAGTGACCCACCGTACCTTGCGCTTGTTCATCTCCAAGGCCTGGGCCCTGAGGCCCAGCTCCTTCTCCCCTGTGCCGATGCTGCTCTGCAACAGGTGCTCCTTCTCCTCCAGCTTCCTCACTACCTGTAACTGGGCATCAACCTCAGAAAAAGAAAGGAACACTGTAACACAAACAGGAAAGAGAGGGAAAAAAAACTGACCAAGCTCTGCTGATCCACAGGTCCATAAAGGAAACTCTTTAGAAATCTTGAGCTAATACTAATTCTATCCATGAACCCTCTGAACTACATGCGAGACTATGGCAATTTCTCATCCTAACACTCAGAGGTAATCACATAGCCACTCTTACCATTTTTCATGCCGCTGTCCAGAATTTTTTAAGACACACGGCACACGCACAAAAGACATACACATTTTTGACACAAACTGGATAAACAAATGAATCCCTTCGTGATATATTTTAGACAATTTTCTATATTGGCAGATTCACATTTGTTTAAACAGCTCATTGTACTCCTCTGTATCAATGTAAAATTTATTTACCAATACCCTAATCATATACATTAGTTTTTAGGGTTTTTTTTCCCTACTATATAAAAAGTGCCACAATAATCATACTTTTACATATATTTTCACATAAAAAATGCTCTATTTCAACAGGTTTCTGGAAAGCTTTATTCATTCTAGTTACCTGAGTCTTCAGAGTCAAAACTTGGTCTGCCAGCTCCTCCTTCTCTTCTTTCAGCAGCTTATGGATCTGATTGGACTTGATACGCTCTGACATGAGCTTGAAGTTTGCATCATCCTTCTCCCTCAGCTGCTGCATCAAACGGATATTTTGCTCCTGCATATCTTCAAAGGCCTGGCCTGTGACATCCATCTCAGAGAGGAGAGCTTCTTCTTCCTAAAATAAGAAAGAGGAACTTTCATTTTAATAAAATCTTCTAACTCCAAAGACGTGCACCCAGGAAATTAAACGTGCTGACTATTAATCTGGAAATAATCAAGTGACAGGGAGAGACAGTTTTTAAGAAGCTTAGTTATTAGTCACTAGATTAGCCCTAGGAATACAGACCAACCTAGACAGCATACTAAAAAGCAGAGACATTACTGTGTCAACAAAGGTCCATCTAGTCAAGGCTATGGTTTTTCCAGTAGTCATGTATGGATGGTGAGAGTTGGACTATAAAGAAAGCTGAGCGCAAAAGAATTGATGCTTTTGAACTTTGGTGTTGGAGAAGACTCTTGAGAGTCTCTTGGACTGCAAGGAGATCCAACCAGTCCATCCTAAAGGAGATCGGTCCTAGGTGTTCATTGGAAGGACTAATCCTGAAGCTGAAACTCCAATACTTTGGCCAACTGATGTGAAAAGCTGACTCATTTTAAATGACCCTGATGCTGGGAAAGACTGCAAGCAGGAGGAGAAGGGGATGACAGAGGGTAAGATGGTTGGATGGCATGACCGACTCAATGGACATGAGTTTGGGTAAACTCCAGGAGTTGGTGATGGACAGGGAGGCCTGGTGTGCTGCAATTCATGGGGTCACAAAGAGTCGGACATAACTGAGCAACTGAACTGAACTGAGGAATACGGAAGAAGCCTTGTTATCTGAAACCACTGGCACTGATTATTAGCCTGACTCTCACTAGTTCATCTGTATTTGAAGTGAGCTGAGGCAGGCAAAAATTATACAAACTGTTATCTAGCAAATTGATCAAGTAGGAGTTGGGTAAGAACATTTCTACCATACAATCTCATATTTTCTCATACTTTTCCACAATTATAATACTGACTGTAATCTACAAACTTTCCAACATACTGAAAACATCTAAGTTTCAGAACAATCTGATAGGTGCAGAACAGTATACAAACAAACACAGTTTTAGTCTACATTTATCTTATTATAAATTATGAGCATCTTTTCATACATTTATGAGCCATTTATTTTTCTGTGAATTATTCATATCTTTGTTGTTGTTGTTTAGTTGCTAAGTTGTGTCTGACTATAAGCATCAGGTTCCTCTGTCCACAGGATTTCCCAGCCAAGAATACTGGAGTAGGTGGCCATTTCCTTCTGCAGGGAATCTTCCCAACGCAGGGATGAACCCCACGTCTCCTGCATTACCAGGCAGGTTCTTCACTGCTGAGCCACCAGGGAAGCCCCATTCATAGCCTGTGCCTATTCTGGGTTTTTGAGTTTTCTTCCCTATCATTTTTGGGGAAATTTTTTGTATATTAAAAAGATAAGCCTTTTTGTGAAGAGTAATAAATATTTTTCCTGTTTGTCATTTATCCTTGGCTTTGCCGCCACGCAGTTTTCTGTGATTTTTTTCCATAAGTTAAAATTATCACTCTTTCATTTTTTAAGCTTTTATTAATAGTTAAAAAGGTCTTCTCCTCTTCAAATTAAAAAAAAAAAAAACTTATCTGTTTTCTTCTGGTTCTTTTATAGATTTCTTTAGCACTATATATAACATATATATATGTTTATATATATACATTTATATAGCATACATATATGTTCCATTTGGGAGTTATCCTAGAATACGTAGTGTTGAAATATATGTCCACCGTCTTTCCAATATTATTATGTTTTTGCCTTACCACATTTAATTATCTTCCTTTATTCTGTTGAGTTAAAACTCTTTTTTTTTCACACATATTAAACACTTATGTGTACTTCAGTCTGTTTATGCAGATATATGATTTTTCTAACCATTTTTGGTATGTTAGTAAATTCATTGGGACTTAAAGAAATATACGTTCCTTTGAAAAGGGGACAAGTCCCTACAATGCTGTGACTCAGAAACTACCACAGTTAACATATGAGTTATTTATTTGTAAACTATTTGGGGAACAGGTACTTCTTAGTTTCAGATAACCATACATAATATGTATAAAATTTTATATATTCATTACATCCCCTGATTCCAGATCAGCAAAAAAGCACAGATTCCTCAATAAACAGTTTCTGAACAACTGGCTATCCATCTGATAATAAGAGTAAATTTCCTTCTTCTCAAATACACCAAACAAAGTAACTGAATGATGAGAGACTTCAATGTAAAAACAAACAAGCAAATACATAAGAGGAAAAAAATATTAACCAAAAAAAAAAAAAACTGGAATGACAGGATAAATTTCACTGTCAATTACTTACTTAAAAAGCAAAACTTACTTTAAAAAGGTGTTAAATAAAGAAAGTATGCCCACCTGCTTGGCCATGGCCAGCTTCTTCTGGAGGTATTCTATCTGCTCCTCTACTGCCCGGATCTTCCTTAAGGCATCTTCATCAGCCATTTTCTTATTCTCTTTTTTCTCCTTATCCTCCAGATCCTTGAGTCTTTGTCTTAAATCTTCCAACTATACGAGGAAAGGAATCACACAAAAAGAAAAACAAAAAAGCTGTCACACAATTTCAAAAATCAATTAAATCTGTGCACAGATAGAGGGCCCATAAACACCAAAAGAACCTTTACAGAACTGTGAAAGGAGGCAAATGATACAAAAGTACGCTACATCACAGCCCTGCTTTATTACCACTCCATTCCAATATGACACACTTCTATAAGCAGCATTCTGGAGAACTGCAGATGTACTTTCCTTTAAAATAGTAATTTCACCCTTTTTTTCTAAGCTCCCAAATTTTAAAAGCATAAGGCATTCTTTCCAAAAGTAATCAGAAGAAGAAAGTCAGTATTACCATGATTTATAGGCAAATAGGGGAGCAAAAAGTTTGAAAAGGCTACTCCTATTCCCCATAATTGTCTGATGGAAAATCTGGAAATCTCTATTTTAGATGGTCTTCAAAAGGGAAGAAAATGCTGCAAAGTTTTAAACACTAACTTCAAAAATAAAGAAACTACAACCTTCAGAAGTGTAAAGGGAAATCCCACAAATGAAGACTTTGATCAGAATGACAGTTAACGGCAGACCAGGTTACCTCTGCCTTAGACTTCTTCTCTGCTGCCATCAGCTGAACCTTGTCTCTCTGCTCCTTTGGGGCAGAGCGGTACATATCCAGCAACAGTTTCATCTCCTTTTGGCTCTCCTGTGCTTTCCTAGGGTGAGGTGGTGGAGAGGAACGGTATAATGAGAAAACAAAGGGCATTAGATCAAGGGAATTTTGAATTGAGCGAATTATCTTAAACAGTTCTATTTTACACTTTATACAACACATCTAAAGGATAAAACTTTTGAAAAGACTATTAAGAGACTTCTGGACACACTCAGAAAGTACAGAAAAATAAGTTGTATAAAGAAATCATTTCACTCTTCAGACCGAATTCACCACCATAAAGTTATAAGATAGAGAAGCACTTGTGGCACTTCTTAAACAGGCAGAGTTCTGGGGACTCTTAGAAACTGAGATTCTGCAGTCTGGGATGGAGTCCAAGAATGTACTTTAAGTAAATCACTCAGATGATTCTGACACCACACTTGAGAAAAACGACAAAAACAACAACTCTGCCTCAAAGACAGCAAGAGGAAAAAAGAAAAAAAGGAGAAAATTCAATTTAAAATATACCGCTAATCCTAGATCTGACAGTTGAGTGATTAATCATCAGTTAAAGACTAAAGCTTTATCTTACTAAACTTTGAAACCTCTTAACAATCTTTTTTGAACATTTTGAGGACAGTAGTCCCTCCAATCCAAACATCAATAAAGACTCAGCTATGACCAATGCAGAGCAAGAAGGAACCAGTTCTACCAGCAAAGTTCCTGGCTGTGCAGGAGGAAGTGGGGGGTGATATGAGGTTATGGCAGTGTTTCTCGACTCAAAGGTCCGTCTTACTGTTTCAGTGACTGCAGCAGTCAACTTCCTAGAAATCTCTTTAAATGATCTGATATATACACAAATCACTTCACCATCAGGCAAAGAGATCAATACTGTTCAAGTTATAGCCATACACAGGACTTCCCTGGTGGCCCAGATGGTAAAGTGTCTGTCTACAATGCGGGAGACCTGGGTTCAAGCTCTGGGTTGGGAAGATCCCCTGGAGAAGGAAATGACAGTCCACTCCAGTACTATTGCCTGGAAAATCCCATGGACAGNTCAAGTTATAGCCATACACAGGACTTCCCTGGTGGCCCAGATGGTAAAGTGTCTGTCTACAATGCGGGAGACCTGGGTTCAAGCTCTGGGTTGGGAAGATCCCCTGGAGAAGGAAATGACAGTCCACTCCAGTACTATTGCCTGGAAAATCCCATGGACAGAGGAGCCTGGAAGGCTACAGTCTATGGGATTGCAAAGACTCCCTCACGACTGAGGGACTTCACTCACTTTATAGCCATACATATTCCACCTATTATAATTTAAATTATAATGAATGACAACAATTTGCCCAAATCTAGTAAACAGCAGGAGTTAATGTCCAACAATTCTCATGAGTATTATCTCAATTGTGACATCCTTTTCCTTAATTTGATTCATGAGGAATAAGGCTGCAACAACAGGGTTTACTGAGACCAGATCACTGAACCAGACTATACAATTGCCATGCAGGCCATTGAAGTTGTACACTTGATCAAGAACTGAGATCACACTAACTGTACACTTGGTTACAATGAAAATATTACAGTTACTGAATAAGCCACGCCATCGTTCAAGTACAACGTCCTAACCTTCACTATAGAGTCAGAAACAGTTACTCTAAAAACATTGCTCTTACTTGAGTTCAATCTTCAACTGTTTGATAATTTCCGCTTCCTTTTTCCTTCCATCATCATGTTTCCCTTTCTCTTTATCCTTAGCAGACTCTCTCTCTTTTTCTGACTCTTTTAGTTTCTGCTTCTCTCGTTCTCGCTCCTTCTCCTTCTCCCGCTCTCTTTCTCGCTCCCTCTCTTTCTCCCTCCTTTCTCGTTCTCGCTCTTCCTCATCGCGTTTGGACTTAATTTCGTTGACCTCCTCCTGAGATGCCTTCGATGCAGCAGACTGGGCGGCTACGTCCTCAGGATCCTGTTTTAGCTCTGCAGGCTCGTCCTTAGGGTCCTCGGTGCTGGACTGAGACTGCAGGAGGGCAGTGCCGCTGCGCAGCCGAGTCTGGGAGGGCAGAGGACGGAAAGCAGCACACACTACGGTGACCACACTGTTCTCCTCGCCCCAAGACAGCTTTGCAGACTTCGCTGTAAATAATACTTATCCTGCTCCTCCTGATTATTACCTTGTTCAGATCAGACTGGGCTTCTCTCAGTTTCCGCTTATACCTTAGGACTTCCCCTTTCAGCTGGTGGTTGTGATTTTGGAGGCTACTGATGAGGTGGCGCATCTCCCGGTTTATGGGGCCTTAAATACAGCAACAGCAAAGTTAGGAAAAACTGTGACAAGGCAGAGGCACGAGGAAAGAAAGTGCAGGACACATGAGCGACTCCCAAGAAACAGGAAGAATTGTCAAAAGGAAGATTGCCTCTTGGGAGATGGAAACGAAACTGACCAACTTGAGTTAAAACACAAGCACCCAGTCTGAACACCAAAATGAATGACAGAATTCAAGTTCTTCAGGACTCCTGAGCTCCAGTTAGTACTAAAATTCCTGGTGACCATGCTGTCTTTCAAGGAAGGCATGTGCAGCAAAGCCACAGGGTGGAGCCAGAGTAACGGTACCTGCTTGTTCATTGGCAGCAAGGGTCTGCTCGAATTCTATCCTCAGCATCTCATACTCCTTGCGGACCTGGGCCAGGGTATCTTCCAGCTGGATCACTTCCGTCCTCAGCTTCTTATGAAGACTAACCTCATCTCGCTACACACAGAAAAAGGAACCAAACATACTTATCAAAATGAGGCAATGTCACCATGTTCTAGGACTATGTTTCCTAAATTTGATCGGAAAGGGTCTAAGAAGAAAAAAAGAAAATATCAAGAAAAGAGGGATTCATTCCAATTTAATCAATACATTCAATCAACACTTAGTGAGTACCAGAGAGCTGCACAATACTGATTTGAGAACTGGCAGAAGACTCAAGAAATACAGGAAGTCACTCCTAACTCTGAGAGTATTACAATTTAGTTGGAGAACTAAAGAATTAAACAGTATATCAATAGTCAAGTAAGATATATTAAATTCACTTGGCAGACATATAGTAAACGACCAACTACCAGAAACATAAACTTAAAGGCTAAGGAAAATGCAGAAGTGAACACATAAATGAAAGTTTCTGCCTTCAAGAAAAATTATTTACATAGCCATGCAGCTTCTATACACCGTTCTCCTCCATGCACATAAGACTTCAGCCACACTAAACTATTTTTTTAAAATCTTTCTCCTTTTTCTATCTACCGGTAAGCTCGTATTTATCCTTAAGATTCACACTCCACTTTGGCAAGTGGAATCAGGGCAGGTTCACAGTCTAATCAGATGCTCGGTCTCCTTTATCACTGCTGTTACTCCTTTATCACTCCTTTATCACTCCTGTTTTGGACATGCTCTATTGCACCACACTGCATTCTACTGGATACTACTCTCCCCATGTGACTGTATGATCCTTGACGGCAGGATAGCCACCATCTACCAGGGTAAAGACCTATAGCCATTCTATAAACGTTTGCTGAATGAATAAAAAATTAACTGAGCAAAAAAGAGTAAAATTATACATTTTATGAGGGAGAAAGTTTATACACAGAAGGAAAAGCTAGGCTCTTACCTCAATGAGCTCAACCTGGCGTTGGTGGGTTCCCCTGGTGCCATGAAGCAGGGTCCGAGCCTCATCCAAGTGTGCTTTCAACTGTAGACTCTCATTGTACAGCACGGAGAACTGTGACTGCATGCAGCGATATTCTGGAGTCTCCTTGACCACTTCCTCCACTGCACTCCGCAATTCCACCTTAGCAGTGCCCGAAGAAAAGAAAAGTCAGAAGCAGGGCCTAGGATGCTAGCCGGGAAACAAAAATCTTAAACTCTCTGATGTCCTGTGCATCTGAGGCAAACTTTGTGAAATACATCTACCTGCTCCTCTGGTTACATAGACTCTACCCCAAATCAATTTAGATCCCCCAAGAGGCAGTGCCTGGTGCCTGCATTCTTCCACCTGAGGGCTGTTTTAATTGACACAAGGTGTACACTATGTGTCCAAGGACACTAGGAGAGATCTGTGAAATCACTCAGATCTAGGCACAGAGAAGAGCACTAGGAAATTTGTCAGGATATTTGTTTTAAGAGGATAGTTGAGGACATTGGTCTCTAATTTGTTCTCTTTGGAGATAGTCACAGAGAAAAATACTTTTGATATTGTATCAAAAATACTTATGCTTCTTCTAAGCAACTGTTAAATGCTAACACTTCAACAGATTCAGCTCAGGCTGTTTGTGTTCTGTTTTTTATTTTTTCAACTCAAACATCTTTATGCATCTATCTACTTAGAAACATATCAAATTATAAAAGACAAGTGGCTGCGACTGAAAGAGTGGTGGGAAGACTTTAGGAATCCATTTTTTTCCACCCAAGGACCATGGGAGAAAATTCTAATGGGCAGGTGTGAAGATCAACTGACCATCTGATCCTGTGGTCACTGACCACAATTCCTTCTCTGTTTTGGCAGTAAGAAACTGCAGGGCTGAATCCTTTGGTACAATCTGGCAGAACTGACATGGGAGGGGCCAGAAGCAAGTACATATAAGCTTCCTGCATGTGTCTTGTATACAAGGCCCATTTAAAAAATCCATTTTGGATCATCACCCTAGTTTACCCTACTCCTCATTTTTCGCCAAGGTCCTACATTAGAGCACTTTGATTTAGTCTATATACCTTTGAAGGCTGCTTTAAATCCTTTTCAGAATAAGGTAGGATATAAATATTAAGTAACTATATAACTGAATCAATAGATATAGCAACAAAACTTCTATTTTTCTCTTTCCTCATAAATTATGATGCTTTATGTTACACTTCATAAATGTGAGGTTATCAGCAAGAAGTTTTATTCTACTGCCCCTCAGAGCTGTGTCTCCTACCTTCAGTTTTTCATTTTGTGAAGTGACCTCCTCAAAGTCTTGCCGAAGTTTCTCCAGCTCACAGTGACGGTTCTGAGCCAACTCTTTGTTCTCCTCAAGCTCTGCATTCATTTCCTCAAACTGGAGAAAAGGAAGAAATAGCAAAATGAGACTAAAGAAAAGGACTTTCTAAATCATTCCCATTCCTAAGCTCCCATCTCCACTGATCCACTCTTCTAGAAAAAACCCACTGTTACTTGTGAACTTGTGAACACAAATAAGTACCTAACTAACAACACCTGCTGCTGTTGTTGTTGTTGAGATGCTAAGTAGTGTCTGACTTTTTCAACCCCTTTCGACTATAGTATAACCTGCTAGGTTCCTCTGTCCAAGGGATTTCCCAAGCAAGAATACTGGAGTGGGTTGCCACTTCCTTCTCCAGGGAATCTTCCCTACCCGGGGATCAAACCCACGTCTCCTGCATTGCAGGTGGATTCCTCACCACTGAGACAGCAGGAAAGCCTAAGGCAATACCCGACACCAGGTCAAAAAAACACATTCTGAGGCCGCCGCTGATTTTACCTTCCGGGCGTTGATGGTGATTGTGCCACCATAGAGACTGCTCCCTGCACCATACACTTTATAACCTTTTGAATTTACCTATGGAGAAGACAAAGATTCTTTAGTGAGAGACCCTAGAATTTTAGTCTGATAAGCAAAGTACTTTCAAAGGAGCCTGATTGTCTTCAAGTACTATTAATATTATCCAAGCCCATCCCTTCTGAGTAGACTCCTTAAAATGATTCCAGTCTTCAAACTATGAATAAAACAGCACTTGCCCGTTCTAAGACTTCTGCTAAGTGTCGGTTAAGTCGCTGTTCCCGCTTTCGAATTTTGTCAATATCCCACTGCAGGTCATCGATCATGGACTCCAGGACAGACACTCGTGACTCAGCTGTCTCCACTTTACTCTGCAACTTGGAAAACTACATCCCAAAGACAGGTGTTCAGAAAAATATACCGAAAATAATATTCCAAGTTAGAAAAGGAATGCCTTAAATCCCAAATCCCACAGAATTAACCGTTTACTGTATCATTATAGAAAACATTTAAGTAAGAGATACTGCCCTTTCTTTCCAACATATGAGCATAAAACTGAAATCACAGGTTCTTTCAACAGTTCTGGTTAGTCACAACCAAGAAAACTGTAGAAGTCTCTAAAAACTCTCACAAGGAAAAGACTACCTAAGATTTAGTCATTTTTCTACCTCTGAGAAGCACCATTTCCCTACACAGACCACAAACCCATCAGAAAATATGTTTTTTAAGAGGTAAAAGAGAACATCCTTCATTTTACCAGACAAATATTTTAGGAGATAAAAACTCAAAGATTTATTTAGAAAAGACAGTTATCTTTACCTTCAACCTTCCCTCCCCACATTCCCACAAGTGATAATCCAAAGAGCATGAAAGGAAAACTTCCATTCCCTTTTTCAAGCTGATCCCAGGGCAATCTAGAATTAGATGCTATAAAGATACAAAAATCTACGTTGTTCTCTGCTTATTTAGGAGCTATATATAGCTAGTGCTGTTTAATACTCTCATCACCAAACTCACACCTTTCACATCAATCTATGCATATTCTTGTGTTAGTTTTAAAATATGGCTCCAAAATTCTTTGACGGTCCTCCCAACAGAAGGTGAGGTCAATGTCCCCACTTGTTGAATCTGGGTCAACTTTGGTGACCCAGGGGAAATGATGCTACGTAACTTCACGAGGTCTGAAAGGCCATGTAGATTCTGCCTGGTATTCTTGAAACACTAATTCTCTTCCTCTCAGGAGATGCCAATTGCCACATAAGAAGTCCAACGACCCTGAAACAGCCATAATGGGGAGGTGACACTCCAGTGGACAACTGAGGAGAGCTCTCAGCTGACAGGCTGTATCAACAGCCAGCCATGAAAGCCACCATGGACATCAGGTCAGCTGAGCAAAGCGCTGTGCTTCTCCAGCTGAGTATTGCTAAGGTCTGGGAAAGGGCTAGTAAAGGAAGATCTTCTCATCTTGGCAGCACCTCGTTTATACCTTAAAACATGAAAATTATACTATTTTCTTTTACTATAATCCAATTTCTTTATAAGCACCACTAAACTACAAACAAGACCTTTTAGAACTCACACCCAAAAAACATGTCCTTTTCATTATAGGGGACTGGAATGCAAAAATAGGAAGTCAAGAAACATCTGGAGTAACAGGCAAATTTGGTCTTGGAATATGAAATGAAGGAGGGCAAAGACTAAAAAGAGTTTTGCCAAGAAAACAGACTGGTCATAGCAAACACTCTCTTTCAACAGCACAAGAGAAGACTCTACACATGGACATCACCAGATGGTCAACACCAAAATCAGATGGATTATATTCTTTGCAGCCAAAGATGAAGAAGCTCTATACAGTCAACAAAAACAAGACCAGGAGCTGACTGTGGCTCAGATCATGAACTCCTTATTGCCAAGTTCAGACTAAAATTGAAGAAAGTAGGGAAAACCACTACACCATTCAGGTATGACCTAAATAAAATCCCTTATGATTATACAGTGGAAGTGAGAAATAGATTTAAGGGCCTAGATCTGATAGATAGAGTCCCTGATGAATTATGGATAGAGGTTCATGACATTGTACAGGAGACAAGGATCAAGACCATCCCCATGGAAAACAAAGGCAAAAAAGCAAAATGGCTGTCTGGGGAGGCCTTACAAATAGCTGTGAAAAGAAGAGAGGCGAAAAGCAAAGGAGAAAAGGAAAGATATAAGCATCTGAATGCAGAGTTCCAAAGAATAGCAAGAAGAGATAAGAAAGCCTTCTTTAGCGATCAATGCAAAGAAATAGAGGAAAAGAACNCCCACCAACCCCTCTGTCCATGGGATTCTCCAGGGAAGAATACTGGAGTGAGTTGCCATTGCCTTCTCCAGGGGATCTTCCCGACCCAGGGATCAACGTTGCATCTCCTGAATTGGAAGACAGATTCTTTACCACTGAGCCACCAGGTAATACCTCTGTTATTTTTTATCTCAAGATTATGTCTCTGTTGGCAGCTCCATTCCACCAGTGAGTAGAAAACATCGTCTTAATCAATCAAATGAAGTTCAACCAATCTCAGATTTTCTATATCAGGGTTTCCTATTCCTTATTTTTCTCCCTGTAACTTCATCCAGATGTTAGGGTTCTATATGATGGCAAGAATGTTGGTGAAATATCTGGTTTAGTCGTGGTCCTTTGGTTACATTCTAACATCAATCACTTGGTAATTCTCTCATCAATATTGATTCTAAAGAGATGTTTGCACTTCTACCTGGACACATGGTATAAACAGCATTGCCTGTTCCAAACTTCTGTCATAGTCTCAAGGTCCTCTGGTGCCTGGATTTTCAGTGTCTCAGTGATGCTGCCACTCTGTTGTGTGTGTTAGTCGCTCAGTTGTTTCTGACTGTTTGCAAACCCCTAGACTGTAGCCCACCAGGCTCCTCTGTCCATGGGATTCTCCAGGCNGTCCTCTGGTGCCTGGATTTTCAGTGTCTCAGTGATGCTGCCACTCTGTTGTGTGTGTTAGTCGCTCAGTTGTTTCTGACTGTTTGCAAACCCCTAGACTGTAGCCCACCAGGCTCCTCTGTCCATGGGATTCTCCAGGCAAGAATACTGGAGTGGGTTGCCATGCCCTTCGCCAAGGGATCTTCCCAACCCAGGGACTGAAGCCTGGTCTCCTGCACTGCAGGCATTTTCTTTACTGATTGAGCCACCAAGGATACTGCTTTGTTACTCCTTTTAACTATCGGGGTATTTCAGTCTCTATGTGCAGAGACTCTCCTTTAATAAATGTTGTTTTTATCTCCAGCTCCATTTCCACATCAATACTGTTCCCAATGCAGCAGTTTCCCCATCCCCTCTCTGGTGTTGTGTTTATTACGCTGCTCTGGAGTGCACCTAACATGTCAGCATTTGTCTTCATCCCTGCAATCTGTTTCTCCTAGGTTACACTGCAAGCTAAGTAGGTTCACCGAATATCTCCTGTATTTTGCCAACTCTAAAGGAGCCATCACAGGCAACCTAGGTGAAAACCTGAACAATAAGAGATAAGAAGCTGAAAGCCAGGATACACACCTCAGAGATATATATTAGGAATGACTGTTCTGTATCATCTGTCTCTATCGTTCAAGAGAAATTTTCACCAATATGTTTTTAATAAAAGTTTTACTGAAGTAAAACCTAAAAGCAGTAAAGTTTACAAATGATAAGTGTTCAGTTAAGTTNATCAACTGGTTTACCACAGAAACCTTGAAGTGCAGAAGAGAAGTTATTGCCTTCAAGGGCAACTGTCAACCAGCTGGGGCAGGATCAGTGGATACGTGCCCCAGCTCCCCACCCTTAGAGAGGAAGAATAGGAGGGAGAAGAGAGAGACAAGGAATGAGGGAACAATTTTGTTAATGAACTCCTTCTTATAAACTCAGCTCCCTTATAGTCTTTTTTCAAAACCTAAGTCAGAGCATGTTACTTCCCTGCTTAAAACCTTCCAGTGGCTCCTTACTGCCTTCTGGATAAAGTCCAAACTGGGATGCGTGTTTTGTGCATCCCTTAGCATATGTAGTTATCTCTGGGAAAAGCACATTTTGCACTCTATCCTAACAGTTTGTTCTTTTCTCAGTGCCAACCTACAAACTGAAGTCCAGGAGCTGTCCTTAGTGTAAAGCACAGTGTCTGGCAAATAACAGATGCTCAACAAATATTTACGTTTATTGAATTAAAAAATGTCCCTGGGATGCATGACGTGAGACAGTGCCAAGACAAAATTACCTGCTGGCAACAGGAGGCTGATGAATCCCAGACAGCAAACCCAGAAACAAGGCTTTGTCAATAATTTACTCTGAATGTTCCTATTACTCTCTGATCCTCAATTTCAAAAAGAAGATATGGTTTTGTAGGCTATACAAATGTAAAGCATTTTTATACCATATCCCTATGGTGAAGTTCCAAAATACAGACTTCTTACCTATTAGTGAGTTTATCATGGTGTCTAATGGACATATAACATTACTATAAGTTTTGGGTGTATAATTGTCTAAAAAAATTGACAACTCCATAACAATAAGGAAGATATCTATTTTACTCACCATTATAGACACAATATCTAGCCCAATAAAAACTATTAATAGGTCACATATACTGAGTACTTACCATGTTAAAAAGTAATGTTCCTTAACAGGAACCCTTTCATTTCCTCCTCTCAAAACCCCAATGAGGTAGATACTATGATTACATTTTACAGACAAGGAAAGAAGGAGGCACTCTCTCAATGATTGATTTTCCTACACTGCCTCTTAGTACCTGGCCCCTTAGTTTCCAATGAATGAAGAATCAGTGTATAGCTTCCCACTGCTAAATAACTACAATCAATGCTGAATCTGGCACCAGACTCTCCAAAGAATGTGAATATACTTTTAAAAACAAAGATCAAATGTCATTATATTTTTTTTTCAGAAATGAGCAACACATCATTTCATCTACTTTTGGCTGTTTTATCTCCCTCTTATTTTCAAATCAACTTCCCTTACTCCAAAAGGCTTCCATAATTATTACTTCTAGCTTGCAACGGACAGAAGAAAAGCACACTCTCATAGCATTATTTCCACATACCGTTGAAGAGACACCCCCAAGTTTAATTGTTTCCACTGTGGTCCCTGAATCTTCAACAGCTGTCTTCTTCTCTGGAGGCACAGATGTGCCAGGCTCTCCAGCTGCTCTTTTATTCCCAATTCCTGACATCTTGGCACAAGATGATAGCTCTTTTCCTGGAGAGAGAAAAAATCTTAGGTAAGATAGGCAAGGAGAGCAACTAGAGTCAATCTATGATGTAAAACCTAGCAACTTTTCCTGTCAATCCTTTAACCCGGGTCCATTAATTCCACACTTAGCAACATGATCCTCAAGTTCCTCTTGGAAAGAGAAAAGTAAATTGTGAAGTAAGAGTCGCAGCTGAACTTACAGAACTACAAAGATCTAAATAGGATGCTACTAAAATACAAGATAACAGGCAAAGGATGAAGAAACTTAGAAAGTTTTCAGGCATCTCATTTCCTGAAATGCCAACATCTGAAAATACAGTTTAATTTAGAAATATAGAAAATCAGTTAATTCTACAGTGTTGGGAGAATCAGAGAGCTGGAAGAGACCTGGGAGATGTCTACTTTATTAATACTGAACAAGCCGTATATCATCTCTGAGCCTCAATTTCCTCAAGCAGAAATAACAACAGTATATGCTTCCTATGCTCTTCATAAGGAATGAATAACTACAGAAAGACTTGAGCATAAGGCCGAACACGAAGCATGCACTCAGCAATGCTAACTCTCCTTTTTATATTTGCAGTTTCCCTATTTATAAACGCTCTCCCCACGAATTTGTGTCACCCTAGAGAAGCTAGATCTGGGTGTGAATCCCAGTACTTAGAGAGCCGTGCTGCCTCGGAAAGGAATTCTTGATAGGCACAATGCAAGTGATCACATACTCTCTCTGTTCTACTCGCCCGCCTCCCAAGGTTTCGGAGCTCAAAAGAAGCGGAATAGATATTAAAGCACTTTGCTACTGAAGGTATCAGCCCTGCCATCACCGAGACGACACACAACTCCGCTTCCAACTGAAGCTCCAGGAGAAGGGGATCGGTGGCAGCAACCTGGAGTGGGACCTCGCCTGGAGAGACAGGAGGAGGACAATGGCCTCAATCCAAATCCAGAGGGGCCAAGGACCCCAGCCTTCGGAGAGGCCAATTACAGGCCCGGGAGAGGGAGGCCTTGGAGCGGAAGAGGGTGGGGATTCCCGTTGCCCGCTGAGTCCCATCCCGCCCTTGGCCGAGATCTAACCTGAGTTCTTCCAACTTGTGCCGCCCGGGAGTGGAACTCGGGGCAGTTATTCACCAAGGTCCGCGGAGCCCTCCCACCTCTCACCCCTAACCCACAAGTGAAGACTCAGCGAAGCTTCCGGGAGGCGGGGCCAAGGGGAGGAAGAAGGGAAAGAAAAGAGGAAGTCGCTTCAATCTGGCAGCGTGAAGAACAAGACTCAATCGGGCGGAAGTGACGCGCTCCGAGGGCGCCCCGCTTCCGGAAGTAAGCGCCGTCTAGCAGCTCTTGCGCACCCGACGGCCGCTAAGTAGAGGCCTCGCTGACGTCAGAGGAAACGTCCCAGATTTTTTTCCCGTTTGTTAACTATTGCTACTGCAACCTGTTTGTTTGTTTGTGTACTGTAAATAGTGAAAATTGCTCAGTCGTGTTCGACCCTTTGTGACCCCATGAACTATACAGTCCATGGAATTCTCCAGGCCAAAATACTGAAGTGGGTAGCCGTTCCCTTCTCCAGGGCATCGAACCGGAGTCTCCCGCATTGTAGGCGGATTCTTTACCAGCTGAGCCACCAGGAAAGCCCTTAAGCGCCACCCCCCCCCCCCCCCGGCTTTTTTTTTTACTTTTTTTTTAACTGAGTACCTTTTGTTTACAGTGCCTGTTGTTCTCTTACCGAGTATTGGTTCTGCTCAGACTGGTGATTGGCTGATGGCGCCGTCAGTCCCCAGGGAAAAGGACTAACTTTCAGACACCTCGGAAAAATATTACTGTGAGCCCCTTTTTGCTGAAAAGTTCTGGAGAAAACCCAAGAGATTCGGTGAGTTTAGAAGGTTGTAGCTATTACAGGGAAATGTATGACAGCTCTGTCTATACACATTAAAAATCACTTTGGGAGTTTTGGTCCCTCTTGTGTAGGGCCTGAGCATCCACATTTTATTAAAAAACATTTCCCAACCCTCCCCCACCCCCCACTGGATTCTAATGTGCAAACGGGATGGACAGTTACTACCTTTGTGTATCTTTTCAACAAGAAATTGACCAGGGAATAGATAAACATAAATCAATAAGTTGTTTCTGATCTTAACACTCGTCTATTTTAAGCTAATTAAACATTGATTTTTAGTTAATAACAAACTGCTCTTTTCCACTCAATTAAACAATGTGTTTTAATGATAGGAAGGTAATCAAACTAATTTATTGATGAAAAGCTGTATGCCTCACAGAGGTATAAAAAACTACCCAGTAAAGTCAGAATGTAAACAGTGGGAAACAAGCGTTCATGTTTCCTCATACTAGAATTCCTGATACTAGAACATTTTGCCCAGCGGTAAAGAGGCAACTGGCTCCAAATGAACTCTTTGGGTGAAGCAGAAGCCCGAGAACCATGTTTGGGGACCTGTCAGGGAAAGCATTGTATGAAATGACTGTGATATCCCTCCTTTGACTTCTTTGCTCTTGGCAAATCTTGCATGCACAGAACCACTGAATGGCATGCAACGATTCTAGCCCAAAGTTTGTAAACTTGAAGGTCACAGGCTGTACTTGGCCGACAAGTATGCTTTGTTTATTTTGGACACTATTGACTGCCTTTTAAGATATGTTAGGACTTCCCTGGAGGTCCAGTGGTTAAGACTCCATGCTTCCAATGCAGGCTATATGGCATTCGATCCCTAATCAGGGGACTAGGTTCCCATATGTCACACGTCACAGCCAAAAGATAGATAGATAACCAACTTCTCTTGAAAATGTTGAAGGTCTGGCAACACTAGGTTTATATTTTTGCATGGCCACATTGCCTAGAGCTGAGTGGTTATTTGATTCCTGTTTGCTGTGATCCCCACTATTGATTGCCTGACACTAGTCGAATTTCATTTGAGTGTTATCAATGTGTGTTGTATTGTGCTAAATCAGTTCCTGGTCTAAGAGAATGTTGTTGGTTGCCTACTCAGCATCCACTTCCCCTCTCTCACCTGAATAGAACACAACCAGGATTTTATTCATATGATTATTTATATCCAGTTAGACCCCTTCATTCCATATGTCTTGAAGGAAGCTGACTTCACTTCCCTCTTCAAGGATTATCTTAATTCAAATAGTAAGTCTCATTCCCAAACCCAAAGTTCTACTCTTAACAGTGGATAGTTTAATCGGGCTGAGTTGCTTGGAATAATAGGACTGAAGCAGTTTACTTATCTTCTGAATTTATTGTGAGGCCTGAAACTGTTGGAGCTTTCTTGTTACCAGGCGTGATAATGAAATCAACACAGAGATGGGAAAACTAGAAGAATCTCAGGGATGTTGCTCCAACTGAGTGAATGTTAAAATATCTCATTAGCTTTTTCGAATAATTCATGAATTGGGCAGCATCCTGTTTAGCAAGTAGAGGGGAGCTCCAAAAGGCTATAGAAAGAGATTTTTAAAGGTAAGATCAGGAAGTCAAAGACAAAGATTATTTCAGACTTAGGTAGCCTGTCCATAGTGGATGAAGGGATCTTTGTGCCAGTTTACTTCATCTTCCTTTCAAGGATGGAAAGGTTTACCTCATTGGTGCTGACCCCAAAATTCACACTGACCAGTTAGGATTACCTTCTTGGAGAGAATTGTGACTGCCATAAGGTAAAGTATGAAGTCTTCCTTTTAGCACAAGTGACTCCATTTGGGTCCTCTAATTCTATTTTTTTTTTAACAGGGAAATGGTGCCAGGTCAACTCAAGACACCCCTATTCCACCCACACTTCAGAGTGCTGGAGAAGATATTGAGAAAACAGAAAACCTTTATAGAACCTTTTAATTCTCACCGTGTAGATAACCAGATCCTCCAGCTACTGGTGAGATCTATCTTTCCCAAGAGCTCCAGTCATCTGACACCTTCCCAGTAGCCTGTCCTGATTCAAAGAGGTGGCTTCACCCTAGAAAAAATGGAATAGATGAAAGGAAAGATGGCCAAGACCTCTTTCATTGACCACATTTCCAGTTTCTGATCATCTACCACATGTTCACAAGCTACCAGCCCACAATCGTAATCAAGAGAAAAAAAGAATAACCCTGGAAAAATAAGTTTGGCCCTCACTACTAAATGGCAGAACATTTGCTGGGCTATAAGAATTTTTTTTTGTGGGGGAAGCTTCCTTGGTGGCTCACGTGGTAAAGGATCTGCCTGCAATGCAGAACAGGGTTCGATCCCTGGGTCTGGAAGATCCCTTGGAGAAGGGAATGGCTACCCACTCCATTATTCTTGCCTGGAGAATCCCGTGGACAGAGGAGCCTGGCAAGGCTACAGTCCATAGGATCACGAAGAATCAGACACAACTGAAGCCAACTTAGCATGCACAAGGATATTTACTATTTTATACCTTTGAAAGCTCTTGTATTTGATTGCTTGTATCAACATTATAATTTAAGTAATAATCCTTTTTAAAAAGGACTAGAGTCCTAAAGATTTCAAGTGATTTTTTCCAAGTTACATAATGGCTATTTCTCCAAGGACGTATCTTCAGACTAGTTGCCAGTCTTGGTTAAATATATGGTTCTGCCACCAGGTGGCAGCAGGCAACGTGCTTTTCACCTCCAGTTTGTCAAAAGCGTTGCTTGAAGAGTACAATATTAACTCTTTGGCCATGTCTTAACTCTTTCCTAGTGGCTCAGACGGTAAAGTGTCTGTCTGCAATTCAGGAGACCCGGGTTCGATCCCTGGGTTGGGAAGATTCCCTGGAGAAGGAAATGGCAGCCCGCTCCAGTATTCTTGCCTGGAAAATCCCATGGACCACGGAGCCTGGTAGGCTACCGTCCATGGGGTTGCAAAGAGTCAGACACGACTGAGCGACTTCACTTTAACTCTTAAAAACCTGAACAACTAAGTAGCAGAGGCTTAATGCTTTCATAGAGGATAAAATTAAGATATTTTGGATTTTTGTTTACCACCTTATCTGTGCTTGCTGCTGAAGAAGGCAATGGCAGCCCACTCCAGTACTCTTGCCTGGAAAATCCCATGGACGGAGGAGCCTGGTAGGCTGCAGTCCATGGGGTCACTAAGAGTCGGACACGACTGACCGACTTTACTTTCACTTTTCATTGTCATGCGTTGGAGAAGGAAATGGCAACCCACTCCAGTGTTCTTGCCTGGAGAATCCTACGGATGGTAGAGCCTCATGGGTTGCCGTCTATGGGGTCGCACAGAGTCGGACACACTGAAGCGGCACAGTAGCAGCAGCTGTGCTTGCTGCAGATGTTCAGTAAGATTTTTGTTGAATCTCCATGCATTCCACTATTTCGTGTACTCTGCATTGAGTTATTTGTATGCTCAACATGATTCTAGAAGTCCCTTATTTATCCTATTTTTTGACTAGTTGTATTCTATCCAGCATAACATCACTTGTTAAACACAGATTCCGTGGCATCTGCTTTATACTTGGTGAAATCTTAGAATCTTTGGGGAAAAGCTCTCTAAAAATGCAAGTTATTGCTTTTTAAATTATGCCCCGCCTCTAAGCATGTTTGAGGACCACTGCTTTAAGTGATGATATCCAGCCCTGCCTGAGAGAGTTCTTCAAAAGCCAGCCCTCTCTTGTCCTCTCCCTCCCCTACTTTATCATCATTCACCATGGCTGCAGCCATCTCCTTCTCCACACTCTGCCTCCTCCTCTCCAGATCACCTGGCCCACTACGCCACACCAGGCCTAGCCCTCTTTGTGAATTCTGGGGACCATGATCTTGGCTCAATCCAGGGAGGCAGAGTCAGGCCTCGAATCCTCAGAGAGTGAGGATAGGGAGTCCCAGCAGGATCTATGGAAGTATAAGAGCTGATATGTGGTCACAGTTTGTCAGAAAAGCTCCACTTCTAAAAAGTTATGTTCTATGTTACAGTCAGAAAAATTGTCTTTTTATACTGTGTGGCATTCTATGGTTCAGTTCAGTTCAGTCGCTCAGTTGTGTCCAACTCTTTGCAACCCCAAGAATCGCAGCACGCCAGGCCTCCCTGTCCATCACCACCTCCCGGAGTTAACTCAAACTCACGTCCATCGAGTCAGTGATGCCATCCAGCCATCTCATCCTCTGTCGTCCCCTTCTCCTCCTGCCCCCAATCCCTCCCAACATCAGAGTCTTTTCCAATGATAGAGCTGAACATCTTCCCACTAAAAACTCTTTAAAAACATCTATAGAAACATCTGTTTCAAGACAAGGGCCAAAATCACACTGAATAGTGATGTGTTACAAGTGGTCTCATTAAAGTCAGGGACAAATCAAGGATGCTATGATCACTTCTATTATCAATGCTCTGAAAGTTCTAGAATGTGCTATCAGACAAGAAAATTCCATAATAATTGTGGTTGCTGAAAGAGGGAAATAAAATAGCCACTGATTAAAGATGATATGATGGCTACCTGAAAAACCCGAAAGTAGCAGCTGAAACATGGTGATAATTGAACAGCTCTGTCAGGGAGTCAGATGCTAACAACTCTCCAGAGTTGTTATTGGCAAAAGAATCAGTGTAACTGCTGGAAATTGCAGTGGAGAAAGGATGCAATCCAAAAGAGCAAGGTGGTGGGGGAATAGAAATACCCTATGATTAAACTTAGAGGAATAAAATAACAATCTGCACAAAAATGTAAAGTTCTACTGAGGAACGAAGGATGGAAGGAAGGGATCGGGGGAGGGAGGAAGGAAGCTTGTATAAATGGATGAATGGATGGATGGATGGATGGATAAATGAGTGGATGGGTGGGTGGATGGATGGGTGGTTGGACAGATGCATGGACAGATGGGTGGTTGGATAGATGGATGGATTGATAGATGGAGGATAGATGGATGGATAAATAGATTAATGAGTAGATGGATGGACAGATGACTGGATGGACAGGTGGATGGATGGATGGGTGGATGGATGGATGAATGAACTCGTGAGTGGATGAGTGGATGGATAAATTAGTGAGTGGATGGGTGGGTGGATGGATGAATTAGTGAGTGGACGGATGGATGAACAGATGGCTGGCTGGCTGGATGGGTGGATGAACAGAGGATGGAATGAATAAAGCAGATGTTTACACTCCAGTTCTAGAAACATATTCTACAAAATTGAGTAGGAGCTGGGCAATGATTGCTTTCTCCAGAACAGTGGCAAGTGTTTGGAAACAGCCTAAGTGCTCATCAGTGAGGGGTGAGGTACAATCTGTGGACACCCCACAAGGAACAGCCCTCCCCCTCCTTCCTGCCACCTTCCCCATCCCCAGGAGTTCATCAAGCCTTCTGCTGATGCCCCGCCCCCAACCCCATCCTCACGGGGTGAGGTGGGGAGGGTACTGCTTGAGTTCACCACCCGTTAAACTCAACTCATAAAATGCTCCCTTTACTGACATACTTTAATCAAACCTCCAGGGAACCCTCAGCACCTTCATTTCTAAAAAGGTGGCTCTAGTGAACCCTCTGGGGCACAGAGAGCAGAGCAGATAATGCTGAGAACAAGTGCATCAGTGTGGGGTGAGTTGACCGCCCTCACGCTCACACTTAGAAACAAGGAAGACAAACGGACGAGAAAGCCTTCACGCTTTTTGTCTAAAATAACCATGAGCCTGAGTCAGGCTCCACCTGCTCCTCAGGGCAGGCACATCTGGGAGGTCACGTCTCCTCACCAGGGTTCCTCTTCAGAGTGGACACACCGAGCATGGGGACTGAGCTGTGTCCTGAGTCTGCACTCGAGAAATGAGCTGGCCGCCCCTGATCTCCTGGCAACAATCCACATTTCCACCAGATGCGTTTTAATTTTTCCAACTAGGAGGACCCTCTTACAGGACTTTCAAGGTCTTCCCATGTGGAGGAAACATTGATGAGCATGAAAACATTTGGTGTGACCTTGCGAATGTACGAACTCTTAAAACCCTGAGAGCCCAGGGTCTACAGCTCCAGAGAAAGGAAACTGCCGAAGAGGACAGGCCAGACAAGGCAAATAAGGGAAAAACAATGCAGCCTGGGGGCTAAGCCTTTTCTCTTTCACTTTCTTGACTTTATATTTACATTTCTTTTAATACATTTTCAAAGACTTTTTTTTTTTTTTACAATTTTCACATTTTCAAAAGTACTTTTTTATGTTTTCAAAAACTCCCATTTCTCTACTAACAATGTCACTGCAGCCCAGCTGTTACAAAAATAATCGGTCTGAAGTATTCAATTATCTTTTAACAACACTACTGCTGCAAATGAAAAGCTGTCATGGTTTTGAATGCTAGAACTTTAAGCTGGAACAGTGGATGTCTGTATAGAGAACCCTGGAAGCAGCAACACAAACTGGGCGTGAACTCTCCCTAGGGAAGGAGGGAGGCATACCCTTCTGGACCGGGCGGAGCGGCCAATCAGGGACACTCTCTCCTGGATTGCCAGCCGCCACAGCTTCAGCCTGTGCAGCAGGTTGCTGATGCCGATCTCACGTTGGCTCGGCAAGCAGCCACCTACCAGGCCGGGATCCTGACCCAGAGCTGGGGACTGCAAGACAGGAGGCAGGAGGCAGGAGGTTATGCGTGGCTGTGGAGAGACTGACACACCCAGCCCAGGACGGGGGTGCGGGTGGGGCGCCTACATAGCTCCAGCCAGACCACAACAGTTGGCCCGTCCCACTGTGCGAAGGCACGCCTTGTCTCCCGGCTTCCTCCAGCAACTCATGCCTACGAGTAACGAAACATTCAAAATTCAAGAATCACTACTGGAGAAGACTGTTGAGAGTCCCTTGGACTGCAAGGAGATCAGCCCTGGGATTTCTTTGGAAGGAATGATGCTAAAGCTGAAACTCCAGTACTTTGGCCACCTCATGCGAAGAGTTGACTCCTTGGAAAAGACTCTGATGCTGGGAGGGATTGGGGGCAGGAGGAGAAGGGGACGACAGAGGTTGAGATGGCTGGATGGCATCACGGACTCGATGGACGTGAGTCTGAGTGAACTCCGGAAGGTGGTGATGGACAGGGAGGCCTGGCGTGCTGCGATCATGGGGTCGCAAAGAGTCGGACACAACTGAGCAACTGAACTGAACTGAGCTACACACCAGTATAAAACAAGTTAACCTAAGTATTTAGTCTCTTCATAAATTTGAAAAGTGAAATAGTATGTATCTCACCATTTTCCTTTAATCTTCTAAACCATCTACTTCATGAGAGTTCAGACATATTACAAAGAACACCTGAGTCATGAAATGCTGAATGAGTCCCCGCAATTCCTTATAGAATCACCTCCTTCCCGAGGAAAGACTTATTGTCAACCTTCAAGGATTCAGAAGTCTGCACATCCAAGGGAGGAGGGTAGTCAAGGAAAAACATCCACTCTTCCCTTTCTAAACAGTGAGGACAGATAGGTAGAAGAGGAAACCACACACGGATCTGAGCAGAGGAATCTGTCCCTGAGAGAGCTTCAGGAATGCACATCATTTCACAACAGACACACAAAGAGCAACACAGACTTTCAACACAGAACACTCCAACACAGCAAGCAAGGAGAGGGCTGGATGGGGGCTGTTTCTATCCTACACTGCTGCTCAGCTAACTAGCTATGTGCTCAATGAAGATACTGGTTATTCTTTTTTGACTAGGCCACTGTGTGGCTTGCAGGACCCTAGTTCTCCAACCAGGAATCAAACCCCAGGCCTCCTGCAGTGGAAGTGCAGAGTGTTAGCTACTGGACTGCTAGGGAATTCCCTAAAGATACACAGTGGCTTTTCAATACACTCCAGTAGCATCAGACTTTACTTAAGACTGTGAAGTCTATGTCTGGTTAAAGCTCGAAATGCTTCACATCAAATTTCAAGTAACTGTTCCTTTAACTCAACCTTAGGTTTCCTAGAATAGTAACTATTTTATTTTCTAGGAATAATTATACCAGAAAACACAACATGTATCTTAATAGCTCAAAAAGGGAAAGTGAATTCTCTCAGTCTTGTCCAGCTTTTTGCGACCCCATGGACTGTAGCCTAGCAGGCTCCTCTGTCCATGAAATTTTCCAGGCAAGAGTACTAGAGTGGGTTACCATTTCCTTCTTCAGGGGATCTTGGATCTCCCAGGGATCAAACCCAGATTTCCCACATTGCCGGCAGATGCTTTACCATCTGAGCTACCAGGGAAGCCCCTTAATAGCTCAAGGAGAGTTTTTTAAAAAGGCAAACTTTTAAAATTCCCATATCCCAGGGGAAGGAGCATGTACCACATGCCTGGAGTTTGCGTCCCAACCACAACCACCATCCAGAAGCAAATGGAAGAATCGCTTGACTTCTGCTGGGGTTTATTTCCTTCCTCGGCTATAAGATATCGCATCACTCTGCTGTCAACGGCTCACTCTCAGCTGAAACCTCTCTTTACAGAGACAGCTTCAGAGACGAGCCTGGGGGGCTGCCTGCTCTGCTGCGATGACCCTGCTTGGCCCGCCCTGTGGGGCTATTTAGCTAGGACCACCTCTGCCCCCTCGAGGATAAAATTTGAGTCCCCAAGTACAATTTGCTAAAACACTTGCTTAGCGAAGGAAACTGACGTGGCATGCTTCCTCGCCTTAAAATTAGAGTCACAGGAGAAAGACATTCGGAAATACAGTGAATTCTATGGGGAACAGACACGCCCAAGAGAAAGCCACACCATCTGTGGATGACAATGGGCATGAGCACCACAGTCAAGCTCTTTCCTAACAAGATGGCTGTGTGAGCTTCTTCCCATCAAATGCTACACATGTGGCACCACCCAGACAACAGGTGTGGCCTTGTTTTCTGAGACTGACCGTCCGCATAGCCCAGCACCTCCTATGAGGCTGGGCTCCCCTTCACCAACACCGTGCCCCACTCCTGCAGCGCTGCTCAGCTCAGAGCCTGGAGCTGGGGACGAGCCCCACGGGGATGCTTCAGGACACACACGGCTCAGCAAACCTGCTGACTCGGCTTCCCCTCCAAGCTGGCACATGACAGTGTCCACCAAGGGGAAGAGGAAAGATAGCATTTAGAGCAGGAGGTACGTGATGCCCGAGGGGAGTCCCCGCACGCCTAGGACACTGCAATGACCAACAGGGACGCAGATGGTCCCGGTGGCCTCGGCCTCCACTGCTCATTGAGCATGTCCATGGGGAGCCCGCAGTGCTCTCCCTGGGTTTTCACAGAACGTGAAAATCTGAGATTCACCAACCGTCAAAAATTCTCTGAAAGCGGATGCATTGGCTGCGTAAATTTAGCAATTCAAACAATACCTCTGAGACAAATTGGGGCTTAATAGAAACAAAATAGTTTTGAGAAACAAACTGATTCTGACAACTATAATGCCATAAATGTTAAACTATATTCAACTGATATTTTTTCTGGAATACTAAAATATTTTTTCACGTTTTATAGGTAAGGCATTTTCCCTGTAGTCAATGTTGTCTCTGGTTGACTGACAGAGCTGAGATTACCCACTGTGCTCAGAAAATCCTCGTACTTTGAATTGTTCTCTGTGAAGCCACCAGAACATCCTAGAATTTGCCACGCATAGCAACAGAGCAAAGAACAACCCATTTGTGCAAGCGCACACACAAACACACACACACAGAGTTAGATGCCCACCTTAACACCAGATCCAGAGAAACCTGCCTACTAGAAAACACACACACACATCCCTAAACACAGGCACCGAATCCACTGGGATTCCTTTAAAATTATCCTTCCATCACTTTCAAGACAAGAGGCACAGGGCTCCTGACATTGACAGCGAGGCGCGCAGGCTCCTTCCTTGGGGGCGTCCCTCATGTCCTCGTGGCTGGCCATGCACAGCACTCTGTCTGCAGCCGGTCCAGCTGAAGGGACCACAGAGAGGTGGGGGTCGAGGTTTCACATTTGATGGTGGTCTTGTCATCTCGTACCTCTTCCCATAAAGCTGGCAGCTGAGGGAATGAGGTACGTGTAAAACTGGGTAACAACAGACTGTATCGAATATGTGAATCTGGAGCTCTGTGAATAGCTGAGTAGCTGTGGAGTAGCTGTCCCTATGTCCGCGTTTCTGTCATCGAATGTGCCGTTGATGCTCAACTGTGACTGCCCCGCCCCCCAGGTGGCAGGTACCCCCAGGTGGCAGCCCCCAGGCTCGCTCTCTCCAGCTCATCCACTCTCTAGAAGTTTCCCCAGACCCTCAGTAGGAGTGGGCGCTGCACTCTTCGTCCCACACTGGTGGGACCAGGCAGCATGGCAGGAACGCAGAGGCTGGATTCTGCTACAGTCAGGACTTACTCCTGCTGAGCTTCGGGGTGAGTACAGGCCAGCCTGGTCCCGCAGGGGCACGGAGGCCACTCCCTAGGAGTGGAGGGTCAGCAGGTTTCTGAAGGTCGCGCCCGGGAGAGCCCTCGGGAGCAGAGAACGTGACCTTGGCGCCCGGCTGCCGCCTGAGTGGTCAGAGCACGGCCCGAGTCTCCCTCGCGTCCATGCACACGGGTGTCCCTCCCACAGCAGCGGTGCTGCTGGTAATGCCCTGCGTGCACGTTCTCGGAGGGAACGGGGCCCAGAGCATCAGGGTTGACGATGCTGCCCTGCCCTGGGCCTCTCCATCCGGAAGCCAGTGTTTAACACAGAAGTGCCCCGGCATCTGGGGCTCGGCCACCGCTGAGGGGCCACCCTCCCTTGAAGGTGCTGCTCTTGGTGGTCCTCTGGTGGGTCCAGCCCAGGAGCCCAGCCCTGCTTGAGTTGCTCTGAGAGCAGGAGGCTGTCTGCTCTGTCCTGTTCACATCTCAGCTAGAAAGCTGGATTGGGTTTTATAAGGTTTTTTACCAGCAGCTTTTAGCTATATGTCAGAATAAAGTCGGCCACAGAGTTCTCTCCTTGATCTGCTTGGACTTTCACGTTTCTCTGAATTCTCAAAGCAGCTGAAGCCCAGAATGGGGTGTGTAGGGGGGGTGTCTGGAGGGGAAGGGCTCAGGCAGGCCGTCCCAGGACTGACTCCTCTGTGTGTTTGTTTCCAGTTTACCCGCCCTACTTCCACAGGTGATTATACATCGTCCAGAACACGATAAAGACTACATTTTGAACTTAATGCAAAGATTAACTTATTAATCTGTTAATACTTGTTATATGGACCCTAAGATATTTTATTACAGAGTTTTTAGTGAAAAATTCATGAATACCAGAGAAAATATTTTAAAATTTAATGTTTCTTGTATTTATGTAAACTTATGACTTCATTTGTATACTTACTTTTTCTTGTATATCCAGGCTATGAATATCCTTTCAGATCAGTTCATGTTTTGATACCTGATTTTAGTCTTTCAAATGAATGTACTGTAATACTTGTCTGTATAAATCCTATGAACAAATATAGGGCTTTTGTAAATGATGCATTTATTGTAATTATTATTGTTTAATTTTTAAATGTTAAACCATGAGAGAAGGGGTTTTGCTGCGATTGTAAAATCATGACACGGTGTGTATTATCCTTCCAGAAAGTAACCAAGCTCTCCAACAATCACTCTGAAATGAGCGATTGTTGTATTTGAACGACTGACCTAAACTGTACTTTTTTTCTAGGAAGAAATGTTTTTTGTCTGCAGCATGAAGCGATTTAAAAGTACTGGGTGTTCAATGTGAGTTTATAATGAAATTTGAGCTGAAAGGATGACTAGAAGACGACTATGAAAATCTCTCCTGTAACCTAGTCTCTGGACCCAGATCCCTCCTCTCCGGTGAGACTCTTCGAGGACCAATCGCGATGCCCTGCACCCACTGCAGAGCCATTGAGTTGGACAGTGAGGGCGCCCCATCCCTGACAGACAGCATAGTGCAGCTCTGACAAAGGCCTTCTTTTTTGGATGTAAATCATCTTTTTACATCTGTTTGTAAACATGTTTACAGAATGGACCTAGGCATACATTTTTAGATTTTGATGACATAGCCATTTTGGATAATATAAGTAGCAAATGTAACTTTTCCTTTTTCAGCAGCACATTACAAAAGCCAGCACGAGATGTGTTCAGATCATGGTGCCTTATGATGCAGCTGATATCTTGGTAGACAGAGACAGCATGTCTCTTTACATGTGCATTCTGCCTTTTATGTACTTGTACAATTCATTGTTACCATTCTGTTTTTCTATTAATCTTTTGTGAACTTCCTGAATATGTGACAAAGTATGTACAGTCTACTTTGGAACTATTTTTATCACAGTATTATTTACTGCTTTCTTTCAATCAAGTACTGAAGCAAAATTTCCCACTGCCAATAAACAGTGCCGAGGGTAAACTCTACTCTCAATGAGAACAGACCAGAGCTGGTAATGGGAGCCCGTGTCATCACATGGACGGACATTCTGTTAAGAGAAACAGATGGATACAATGGAAAGGCTAGAAGGCGGAAGTATAGGGGTCCCTAAAGGACGACCGACCTGGTATTCATGTCCTTGGCTCCGGAGACAAGAGGCTCCATCACTTCAGCATCTGTGGGGACAGGGCCCCTCTGCTGCTGAGGCGTGGGTAGCAGGCCAAGGGTGGGAACAAAGTGCAGGTGTCAAGGCTCACCGTGGACCCCAGGGCGGGGTGGCTGAGGGCAACCGTGACGCGGACCCAAATGATGTGCTAGGGAGTGTGCGTGTGCACGCTTGTGTGTGGGAGCTTTTTATGCTATTTTAGTCAACAGTCTTTATTATTCATATATCCATAGAAACAAGAATGTAGCAGGGGGAGGTGGGAGGGAGATTCAAGAGGGAGGGGACACACACACACCTATGGCTAATTCATGTTGATGGATGGCAGCAATCAACCGATATTGCACAGCAATTATGCTTCAGAAAAAAAGAACATAGCAAGGTGGTCAGGAAATATGAAAAAAAGATTTCTCATGTTTATCATCACAACTCTGTGTACATCTGGGAGCACGCTGCCCACCATCATCAGACCTTCCCACCAGCATCAGACGTTTAACCCCCAGCATCAGGCCCTAGTCGAGCATCAGGACCTCCCCCAGCATCAGACCCTAGTCCAGCATCAGATGTTCCCGCCCCAGCATCAGGGCCCTCCTCCAGCATCAGACCCTCCCCTAGCATCAGGCCACCCTCCAGCATCAGGACCTCCTACAGCATCACACCCTCCCCCAGCATCAGGACCTCCTCCAGCATCACACCCTCCCCCAGCATTAGGCCTTAGTCCAGCATCAGGATCTCCCCCAGCATCAGGACCTCCTCCAGCATCACACCCTCCCCCAGCATCAGGTCCTCCCCCAGCATCAGGACCTCCTCCAGCATCNATCCACATGGAACTGAACAGGGATCAATCTCAAATTCAAGTTAAAATAAGCATTTATAAAAATCAGAAAACAACAAAGAACAGAGCAGGGAAGTGACACACCTGGGTTGACTATGGACTCAGTGGAGACAAACACCTGCCTCAGAGTCAGGGACCACGGCCAGCCCCTTGCCCCGGGCCTCCTCCTAAGGAAGGCCTCTGAGTCCCCAGCCTGGCTGCCCTTGGGAGCCACCCCACTGGTGCCCACGTGACTAGGATGGGCAGTGCCGTGTCCTCACTTAACAGGAGGGCAACGCAGGCCACAGAGCAGACGAGCGGCACAGCCAGGTCACCAACCCCAGGGTGATGGCGCTGCTCTGGTCTGCCCAGCAAAAGGGCTCCCGGGCACTGAGCTGCCTGAACTGGAGCACGGCTGCCCGAGTACTGCAGGAAGGCCCCAAGAGTGCTCCATCAGCGGGCTGGAAGTGGGAGAGGGACAAGGCAGGCCAGCCCTCGGGGCACTGGACTCCAATAACAGGGGCTCAACCAAGTGACCAAAGGGGAGAGGCAGCGAGCTCCCTCCTGATGCTCCCTCCATCAGGGGTGCCGTGATGGACACGAGAGCCTCTGGAGCAAAGCAGGCTGGACGGCACCACAGTAAGTGTCCAGGCTCTGATCAGACCAGTCCGAGACACACTGCTGAGTGTGGGAGCCTGGGCACAGTGCCCGGCCTCTCTAAGCCTCAGTGTCCCTGTCTGCTGAATGGGGATAACAGCAGCCTGGACCTCACCTGGGCATCTGCAGGATTAGATGACAGACTTGGAAAGCACTTGACACGGTGCCTGGCGCACAGAGTCTCCTGCACACTGCTACCCACCGTCATTAAATTGGCTTCCCCCAAATCTAACTTCTATGGCTCTGATTCAGTCATTTGTTTAAAAATGAAACTCTAAGTGGAAATTCCACGGTGGTCCAGACGTTAGGACTTGGCACTTTCACTGCCAGGACACTGATCTGATCCCTGGTTAGGGAACTAAGATCCCATAAGCTGTGCAGCATAGCCAAAAAAATAAGTAAAGACAAATATTAAAAAAATAAATAATACTATGTCTCTTATAAATAAGCATGAGATGATTAGAAGGCAAACAAGTGGGAGATAGGCAAACTGTTACAATTGTCCCCCCAAATTACCTATTTCCAACAGAACCATCAGCATATTTTAAGTGGTGGGTGAGTTTCATTACTTCCATTAAAACGTCAATTATTCACCAGTACATAACCACACAGTGTTCATTCCTGTAAAGTGATAAGGGCTCTTTAATACTTCACAGAGAAACAAAGGCATGCTAAATTACTAAATAGTTTACCTTTTGACAATGCTTCCTTAAATCACTAGGCTCACAAATGCATGCAAAGAAATGAAGAGAAACCAAATTTATTGAGACTTTGAAGCTAAAAATTAAAAAATCAGTATAGACAAATACAGTATAGCAAAAGTGATGACAAACATATAAGTGAGATAAAGATTTAGATAACATGTAACTGGAAACAGAACTTTTTTTTTTGACCACAGAAATTAAATAACCTATTCAAGATTTACTAGAGAAACACTATAAATTATTACTCAGGAAGATACAATTCTATTACATCATCATTTATTAAAGCACAGCATTCTGTACAATAAAGGCCCTTAACAGTTGTCTATTCTCAACCAAACTTCTCTATAAGTTAGTTTCTCTTCATAAAAACATGTTATACTTTAAAATAGTAATTTAACTGATGAGGAAGTTACCATAGTACCTATTTGAACTCTGAACAAATCGAACCACCTATTGGACATTAACATAAAATGCTTACCTAGAATTTGATTTAAAACTTTTCAAAATAAATTTATTAAAGCAAGTTCCCTGTGAAAATATGTAAGAATGAAAGCTAGCATAATAGCAGGTGCAGTCTTTACATTTTATTAACCATAGAAAATGCTTTTTTAAAGAGTCTAGTAGAGACATTAACTGTACCAAAGCTGATGAGATTTATAGTCTTAAATACAAGCACCAACACAGAAAGGATATTGTGTCAAAAGTCCATTAATTCTAAACTTAAGAAGATCATTTCTTTATGTAAGGATAATCTCATTTATGAATTACAAATGATATGTGGTTTAGGATCCATCTACATTATGCTTGTAACTGCATGCTGCTACTGCTAAGTCACTTCAGTTGTATCCAACTCTGTGTGACCCCATAGACGGCAGCCCACCAGGCTCCCTGGTCCCTGGGATTCTCCAGGCAAGAACACTGGAGTGAGTTGCTATTTCCTTCTCCAATGCATGAAAGTGAAAAGTGAAAGTGAAGTCGCTCAGTCGTGTCTGACTTAGCGNGATCTGCTGCTGCTGCTGCTAAGTCGCTTCAGTCATGTCCGACTCTGTGCGACCCCACAGACTGCAGCCCATTGGGCTCCGTCATCCCTGGGATTCTCCAGGCAAGAACACAGGAGTGGGTTGCCATTTCCTTCTCCAATGCATGAAAGTGAAAAGTGAAAGTGAAGTCGCTCAGTCGTGTCTGACTCAGCGACCCCATGGACTGCAGCCTACCAGGCTCCTCCGTCCATGGGATTTTCCAGGCAAGAGTACTGGAGTGGGATGCCATTGCCTTCTCCGAGAGTTGATCTAGTCCTACCTAATTTGTTTTAGTGTCATTTCATTCATTCCTTCAACAGATTATATTAACACACTGAGCAGCTTGGGTGTACCAGGAGTTCTTCTAAGTGTTGGAGATAAAACAGTGAATCTGGTAGTTGTTGTTGCTCAGTCATGTTCGACTCTTTGCAACCCTGTGGACTGTAGCATTCCAGGCTTCCTTCACCATCTCCCAGAGTTTGCTCAAACTCGTGTCCATTGAGTTGGTGATGCCATCCAACCATCTCATCCTCTGTTGTCCCCTTCTTCACTTGCCTTCAGTCTTTCCCAGCATCAGGTCAGATCTCTGCAAGTGACGGCCACTTGTAATAAGTCAGATCTTGGCAAGTGTTGGCCAAAGTATTGGAGCTTCTGCTTCAGCATCAGTCCTTCCAATGAATATTCAGGGATAATTTTCTTTAGGATTGACTGGTTTGATCTCCTTCCTGTCCAAGGGACTTTCAAGAGTCTTCTCCAACACCACAGTTCGAAACCATCAATTCTTTAGTCTTCAGCCTCCTTTATGGTCCAACTCTCATGTCCATACATGAATACTGGAAAAGCCATAGCTTTGGCTAATGAACCTTTGTTGGCAAAGTAATGCCTCTGCTTTTTAATACACTCTCTAGGTTTGTTATAGCTTTTCTTTCAAGGATCACTGGAACCTATTCATATAGTGGGGAAGATGGACAAGAAAAAGAAAAACAAATATCATATATTAATGCATGTATATGGGATCTAAAAAATGGTACTGGTGTACCTATTTTCAGGGCAGGAGCAGAAATGCAGACATAGAGAACAGGAAGGTGGACTTGAGGGAAAGGGGGGTGAATTGAGAGACTGGAATTGACGTATGTCCTGTGTAAAACAGCTAGTGGGAAGCTGCTGTTTAGCACAGGGAGTTCAATTCAGTGCCCNGCTAAATGATTCACAGTTAATTTAATTCTATGCCGACTAACAACGCAGCTAACATGAAACTGGTGGTAACCAAAAAAAAGTGATAATACAAGTGCGGTTACAAAGCAGAGTGTTGTAAACATGATTTTGTTGGGTAAACAGCAATGTACCCACAAAACCTAAGCTAAACATGGAAGAAAGCTGGAACATGTGCTTTAGAGCCGCACACTCTGTCATCAAAAGCCCTAGGTCGTCATCCCGTTTTCAGAGTCGGAAGAGTGAGGAAGCCCGATTTCTTCACTGGGGCCCTGGGGCACCAGGCTTTTAACCTGGTTTCACACATGGAGCTGGTGTGAGCGTGCGGCCAGGCCCATCAGCGAGCAGACCAGTTTAGACTCCTAAGCCAGGGGTCCAAATATCAAGACTAATTTGTCACTGTGCAATTATGGAATGATTTCGCTCAGTTGAGTCCGACTCTTTGTGACCCCATGGACAGTAGCCTACCAGGCTCCGCGGTCCATGGGATTTTCCAGGCAAGAATACTGGAGTGGGCTGCCATTTCCTTCTCCAGGGGATCTTCCCAACCCAGGGATGGAACCCGGGTCTCCTGCATTGCAGACAGACGCTTTACCGTCTGAGGCACTAGGGAAGCCCGATTCAAGACTAGGCAGTTTTAAAAATCTTAGACCTCTGAGTGCAGCAAATGTACTGATTTTCTTTTGGGTAAAAAGAGAAAAAACAAACAAAAGAAAACCAGTGTGCTCCGGGAGGGACGTGGCAGGGAGGAGGCAGACACATACTAGGGTCATGAAGCCCAGCTTGTCTACTTCCAGCACAGGGCTGTGCTGCCTCCTTCGGGGCTTGGAGCGCCCTCTGCTGGGCAGGCAGGAGCCGGCATGCGAGGAGGCAGGATTCAGGTTGAGTGGGTTTGAGGATTTAAAGGCTGAAGGTTGCTTAAGCTCCCCCTGCCCACCCTGCTCTCAATCCCCTCTTCCCGTTGATCCGTGTTCTCCTTCTCTTCTTGGATCAACTTAAAATAGAATAAAATCATCACCTGCCTTTGTCAGCACAGGAACATGTCTGGACAACAAATTTGGGCTTGCATTCTGTGTCACAATTAGCACATTCCAGGAACAGTTGCTCAATTAACATCTCAGCAAAAAGATTCAGCTTTCCCTCTTTTGAATATTCTCAAACTTAGAATAACTTATCATTGAGTCTTACAAAGTGGCCCCTGATCATTCACTTTTGATTTGACTTATTTACTCTAACATTCTGATGGGGCCTAGGTGGTGACTCTCTCCCTGTGAGGAGATACCTGAAGTTGACAACTTTTACCTTCCCTGCTCTCAGGGCAGAGATGCATGTCAGTGCCTCAAATCTTTTCCACTGGGAATCGGGAATTCCGTATAACCAAAAGAGCGATTCACGAGCAAGCTGGAGTTTCTAAACACAAGTCTCCAGACCAGATGAAGTGCTGAGTTGAACTTAAAATTTTTTTTTTAAGGTTGTATATGTACAAAGGCATCACTTGATGAAGTTCTCCACCAGCTTTGTGTGAGTTTCTGGATTCATGTCAATGTGCTGGATTAACCTAGAAGTCACAGTTACCGCTCTTCTCCCCTAATGTGTCATGGATGATTTTATATACAGATTAAATACACGATTATGCAAATAAAATGATTTTCAAATTAAAATACAAGATCCTTACAGGTAGTATACTCTCCAGTTTCACTTCTACTTATACACCTTGAAACTTTTTCACTGTTAACAAGTTGATGGACAGAATTTACCATTTACACCAAGTCAACTTGTTGCATAAGGAAAAATCACTTTTTACCTGACAACTTGCTGTAAAAATAAAACTATTAATATATAACCGTTCCAAATTTCCTATGGGGATGAGGAAAGACAATCTTCCTGAGCTTGTCTGTGCTCAAACACGGCCCACAAAGCAGTCTGTCTTAGCGTCAAAAGTGCAGGCGGAACCATCTGCGTTTGTTGGTTGTGCCATTCACCCCTGCCTTTTCCCCGAGCTCCCCGCACTGGACCGGCAGGAACGGGCACCTCGGCCAGGGGTGATGGGATGAGAACAATCTGAGCAGCAGCTCTGCTGGGTCCTGTGCAGGGTCACGGGCCTGCGGCCACTCTGAATGTGGACTCGGGACAGGAGGCACAGCTGTATGGGTGTGGCACCAGGCAGGCCTCGGGGCCCCCAGCCGCCCGGCTGCACCCAGACCCAGGGCCCCCTGCTCACCACGAGGTGGGCTTTTGTGTTCTATCCTGTTTTGTAAACTGTTACAACTGCCAAGACTGTGTCTAAAGAAAACATTTTAAATATACTGATGAGATGAGAAAAACTCAAATGCATGTCCTTGGATCACTGTCTTACAACAAGCCAATCTTCACAATGTATTAAATTAAAAGGGAAAATGCAGATCTGAGTGGGAATTTGCCAACCCCAGAACCCCAGCTTTTCTGTTCCAGGTGGCTTTTCGCCAGAACCTGGAAGGCTTCGAGGGACACACGAGGGCGAACCCTCAGTGCTGGAGGGTGCACGGGCCACAGGAGACACTGCCTCGGCACTTCACCCACCTTGGGGCCCAGAGCTGAGGGAGCGACACCACACAATGCCCCCCCACAGAGTGCTGACACCACACTGTGGACAGAATGTCCTGGCTGACTGAGCTCTATAATCAAGGGCAATCTCAGAACTGAAAATTCTCGAAGCAGACCCGAAGTCAGTTTTCTTACTATGGAACACTCAGACTTCTCTAAGTAGAAGACAGCTCCTCAGAGAAACCAAGTTTCCAGGGAGTTGGGCTCAGGTGCACCCAACGGATCTCTTCGTTGATCTTGTCCAGCTGCTCCTGAATCATCACGGCCAGAGTCTTGGCATTGGCCTGCCCGCTGGGCAGCAGCAGAGCGGGCGAGCTGAAGAGGGTGACCCCTTCGCCTTCGCTGTCAGACACGCCCTTGTCACTCTGGAACACTTGGGCCACGTTGGCCAGTATGCTGGCTTGCTACCCGCACTCCCGGTCCTGATCTTTCAGGGGCTGCACCTGGGCATGAGAGGACCACGTCTCGTCAGCGACATTCTGGGCAGCTCAAGTCTATCAGGAACTGAACACAATTTTACATGGAAGCCCTGACTTTGGACAAATAGGCCATGCTTATGAGACACTGCCATCTCTTAATCAAGAGGTACTGAAGAAACAGGCAGGAGGAGAATCCAGTTCCTAGATGGCCTGGTGACATTCAGGTCTTAGCGTGGATGGAAGTCAATCCTATGAGGTTATTCACAAAGGTGGGCTGATGGAGTCAGAGACAAAACCCGAAAATTACAAAAATACATCCATGCTTCCATCAGCCAGGCTGAAGGAAAATTAGAAAAAAAAATCCTTCAGCTCCACAGCCACTGGGTCCACCCCACCAGTCATCACTGGTACTAGTTCACCAAGGAGTGCCGTCCTCGCGGGTTCCCAGCCCTCCGTATTCCAGGCTGGTCTGAACACGCACAGACAGGAGTGAGCAGGGGCAGCCAGGGGACGGGAGGGCCAGCCTCCTCTCAGGGCACAGGCCCTCATGCTGAGGGCCAGCCTCCTCTCAGGGCACAGGCCCTCGGGCTGTTCTGGGGATGGCCCCTCACACCACAAGGGCGGCTCTGTCATCTGAGATGCATGGGAGAGTGCCTTCTGGGCCCCGTGCCACCCTCCCGCTCTCACACCTCACACCTCACACCCTTCTCTCTGCAAATCTCCGCCCTGCCCCACTCTCACTCAGGCCCTGCCTTGTTTTCCCAGACACGACCTCAAAGCAACGGAGGGGCAGCCTCGAGGTGTTGGCTTACCAGCTCCCTGTCTCCCGTGGCCAGTACCCTCACCTTCTGTCTTCATCATGACCCCTCCCCAGGGCTGGGCCACCCCTTTTCCTGGCTCCAGGACCATCTGCCATCATTCCTGCTCCACTCCAGCAAACTAGCTGCCTATGGGTTCACCCCCATCAGCCCGATCAGCATATCCTCTCCCTTCTCTCGCCTTAAAATCACACATTTTTGAACATTTTAATTCTGAGAAACTGTAAGTGTCCCATAGCAAATATAAACACTCAGAACAATACTAACCCTTATAAACCATAATGAATAAGAAGTTACATCTCAGGTATAGAAAAACTTCTGGAGAAAACATGGCAAACCATTGACGACAATGAAGGCTGTAGAGAGAAGCTGCACTTGGGGTCGGGATTAGGGTGGCAGGGGACAGGACTCTCTCTATTGCCCTCGCTGCTCTCATTGCTTTAAACTGTCTCCATGGACCTTGCATTCATTCCTGGGCATTCCTCACATTCATTCCTCTACACCCCACTTCACCTCCTCACGGGGTAAAACAAGTCAAACGGGCCAAGTTTCCAAGTCACTGGACTCAACCTGGCAGCTCTGTGCTGTCGGCCATGGCAGTCACTCGCCTTGTGCAGCCACTGAGGATGTGACCAGGCCGGTGCAAAGCTTGATGTGAAAATCACACAGATTTCAAGACTCGCAGTGAAAAAAGCATGTAAAGCAGCCCGTTCGGTTTTTTGGAAATTTTAGATTGTGTATGTGGCTCGTATTATCTTTCTGACGGACAACACTGTCCACTTGAAAGGCTCATGCTTTGACTCAGCTTTCGGTGAACCCGGAAAGGACTACTCAGAATTCTGAACCACACACAATGGCCACACACTCTAAATCCACCTATAATGCAAATCACATTCAATGTTCAAAACCGAAAATGCTATACACGTTACAGAAGTGGACTAGCCATAAGGAAAATGCAACTCCACTTCCGCTAAGCATCTGTAGTAACTAACAATGAACCCAGCTCAATTCAGCTCTTAACAAATTTCTAAGGGATTTAGAGATTTAAGGACCTTGTCATTTTGCATTTCTTCTAAATGCTTTTTCGCATTTTCAACTTCCCATAGGAGAGAATTCTGAAAAAGATACACACAGTGCTTTAGAGTCAATTCTTAACAGACGTTGAGTGGACTGCGGGATGGCTACTCTCCTGTCTGAAAGCATAAAGCACCTGTCCTGTCCTGCAAGGTCTGCGGGATGAGGGGCAGACCTTGTGCCCAGAGTGAAGCACTGGCACGAGGCTGGATGACAACTGTTAACACTAACTTGTACACAGAAAAACTCCTCCTTCCCCGACTGATCCTCTAGATACAAGGAGGCCAGGTCCCTGGGGTAAGTGAAACTGCTTTATACTTGCTTTCAGGTTTTGCAGTTCAGTGGTCACTCAGGAAACTGGTGCAGGTTTCACATGCAAAATTCAAACCTGAGACAAAACTATACCCACCTCAGGGCCAGCCCACAGGTCAGGGTGAAGTGAGGTCTCTAGTGAGGTGTGGGTGTCATCTTGGGTTTTGTGGGGGAAAAATGTGCCACAGAACTTGTAGTGACCACGGGTCTCTCTCAGACAAGTGTCGCCCAAGCACCGACCTCGGTGAAGGTTCTGGGCCTTGTCTTCAGGGCATGGTGCGGCTGGGACAGGTTTTCACTGAACCTGAACCAGACTGTTGCCCACTGAGCTGCTCTGATAGAGGTTTTCAGACATTTTCCAAAGCAAATAAAAAGAGAGAAGGCTGGAGCTGGAATATGAGAATGCTTGCTTTTACCTGCTTCAATCTTTTCTATCACATTATATAGAAGATCCAGAACTAAACTTATCGATTTGGCTGCATTGGGCCTTAGCTGCATCATGTGAGATTCCTTTGATGTGATTGCCACGTGGCACGTGGGA
This sequence comes from Neotragus pygmaeus, assembly GCA_006410875.1. NCBI lineage: Eukaryota > Metazoa > Chordata > Mammalia > Artiodactyla > Bovidae > Neotragus > Neotragus pygmaeus. The sequence goes on along the minus strand of SJYV01001324.1, from coordinate 180,922 downwards.
TCTTAGCTCACCAACCAGGGATCGAACCTGCGTCCCTGACCTTGTAAGGCAGGCTCTCAGCCACTGGAATGCCAGCTGCTGCTGTTGCTGCTGCTAAGTCGCTTCAGTCGTGTCCGACTCTGTGCGACCCCATAAATGGCAGCCTGCCAGGCTCCCCTATCCCTGAGATTCTCCAGGCAAGAATACTGGAATGGGTTGTCATTTCCTTCTCCAATGCATGAAAGTGAAAAGTGAAAGTGAAGTCACTCAGTTGTGTCTGACTCCTAGCGCAAAGCCCCAGAAATAAACTTCTAAGAAAGAAACGAAGGGGTGAGGGTGGACCTAGAAGAATATTCTAGCACAGTGGCTGGTAACATCGGGGCCACTGGTAGATCCGCCTCACTGATGCTTTCTGTAAGGGTTGCAGGCACACATCTATTCCATCTGTTCCTTTGCACACTGCCTGTGGATGCTGTCACAGTTATTGACTAGCATGAAATGCTGCTACTCTAACCAGTAAAGACATTCACTCTGGGGCCCTCTATGGGAGTTTTCCAACTCCTGTCCTGGAGATTTCCCCCACACACACAGTGGGCCGAGCCAGGCCAGGCCACATGCACCTCTTGTAAAGGGGCCGTGAAGCTGGCTCACCTTATCCTCCAGAGCAGCCATTCTCTCCTTCAGATGAAGCTGAAGCCTCTCATCTGATTCAGACAGAAGCTTATCCACGGCATCTGATAAGTGTTCATTGTGTTCTTTATTCATTTTTTCTCTTTGCCTTCCCTAAAACAGTAAAAACGAAAACTCATAAACTTCAAGAGCAAGTATAGTCGTTCTTTTAAAAGCACTGGGGAGCCGCAACGTGAGTGGCCTGTGCCCTGGTTCCCGAGGCGGTCCCCTCCCACGGCCACCTCTGGTGGGCTCTTGAGCATCCTCAGAGCAGACGGGCAGGTGCAGAGGGAGGTAGGGACTTCACTGGTCAAAAGTCACTCCCAACACTTCTCTTTGGCAGAGCACCTGGGGAACCTTAGTGTCACCAGCCATTTCCTGTCAAAGGGGCTTGAGGAGCAAGCAGATTTACACTCAGAAACAAGTACACTTGAAAGAGGATCGGCTTACACACACGTTGGTGGAGGAATTTCCCAGTATATAAACAGAAGCTTGATTCTGGATTAAGGGGGTAAAGTGAATTCAATTTATAAAGCAAAAGGTGAGAAATTCATTTTGGAAAAAAAGCCAGTGGAGATAGACTTTCACATATTTTTCTTTACATGAAACATCACTTGAATTCTTTGTAATGATTGCTCTTGTTCAGTCACTCAGTCGTGTCTGACTCTGTGACCCCATGGACTGAAGCATGCCAGGCTTCCCTGTCCTTCACTATCTCTCAGAAGTTGCTCAAACTCACGTCCACTGAGTCAGTGATGTCATCCAACCATCTCGTCCTCTGTTGCACCTTCTCCTCCTGCCTTCAATCTTTCCCAGCATCAGGGTCTTTCCCAGTGAGTCAGTTCTCCCCATCAGGTGGCCAAAGTATTGAAGCTTCAGCCTCAGCATCAGTCCCTCCAATGAATATTCAGGACTGATTTCCTTTAGGATTGATTGGTTTATCTCCTTGCAGTCCAGTGGACTCTCAAGAGTCTTCTCCAACACCTCAGTTCAAAAGCATCGATTCTTTGGTGCTCAGCCTTCTTTACAGTCCAACTCTTACACCCATACATGACTACTGGAAAAACCATAGCTTTAACTAGGTGTTCCTTTGATGGCAAAGTAATATCTCGGCTTTTTAATATGCTGTCTAGGTTGGTCATAGCTTTTCTTCCAATGATACTTCATATTCACTTCAGTTCAGTTGCTCAGTCGTGTTTGACTGTACGACCCCAAAGACTGCAGCATGCCAGGCTTCCCTGCCCATCACCAACCCCCAGAACTGCCATCCAACCATCTCATCCTCTGTCATCCATTCTCTTCCTGCCTTCAATCTTTCCCAGCATCAGGGTCTTTTCCAATATGAAAATTCATATTAAAACACTGGAAATAATTACCACAAGCAATTTTTAAATGTAATAACAAAGTTGGAAACTCTGTGTTTTATAAAACGAGCATCAATTTCATGGTTTAAAAAGCTGTTTTAGGATCTACTGTAAAAAAAAAAATGGAGAGAAGACAAAAGAATGATATATTTGAGATGGGCCCTGTGTTAGAAATTGCTTAGGTTAATTGATTAATCATAGGTATTTATTATACTACCCCATCCACTTTTGTGCATGCTTGAAATATTCCATTGTAAACAATTAAAAAACAGGTTGCTGGGTGCTGCTGTTGCTAAGTTGCTTCAGTCGTGTCTGACTCTGTGTGACCCCACAGATGGCAGCCCACCAGGCTCCGCCGCCCCTGGGATTCTCCAGGCAAGAATACTGGAGTGGGTTGCCATTTTCTTCTCCATTGCATGAAAGTGAAAAGTGAAAGTGAAGTCGCTCAGTTGTGTCTGACTCTTCACGACCCCATGCACTGCAGCCCACCAGGCTCCTCCATCCATGGAATTTTCTAGGCAAGAGTACTGGAGTGGGTTGACAGGTTATTTTCTGTTAAATATTTTCTGTTCAAACAGAGTCTTCTACAGCAACACAATTCAAAAGCATCATTTCTTCAGTGTTCAGCCTTCTTTAGGGTCCAACTCTCACATCCACACGTGACTACTGGGAAGACGGTAGCTTTGACTCTATGGACCTTTGTCGGCAAAGCGATGTCTCTACTTCTCAACATGCTGTCTAGGTTTGTCGTAGCTTTCCAAGGAGCAAGCATTTTTTCATCTCATGGCTGCAGTCACCATCTATAGTGATTCTGGAGCCCAAGAGATAAAACCTGTCACAGCTTCCCCAGTGAGGCATCGGCATTCAACTATTTTTAAAGCAAAACAGAAGTTTCCTTTGAATTGGCTTAGTCATAAACAGCATCCCAATCTCAACAGCCTCTGAGCAGCAGTTCTGAAAGTAAGGAAGTGCACCCCTGATCGGGAGACGTTGAGCTCTCTGCCTAAGCAGGGAGGGCCCTCCCCGAGGTCTCCTGACGGGAGTCAGAACCACAGCCCCCTGGGAGCCCGCATGTGAGGCTCCACAGTCCAGGCCCAAGAACACAGGCATGGTGGGGACAGTGCTGACACCTGAGGCTGGACCTGGGAGCCCCACTCCATTTCCTGGATGGGCTGTGTCGCTGTGTGGCCAACCCTTCCGGGAAACCTCTCTCAGGACTCTGATGCGAGCCTCCACCATCGCCCTGTCCTGGCGCGCCTTCTGTCGCAGCGCACCTACGGCTCTCCTCCTGCCTAGGCGCAGCCATCCTACACACACGCCACGTCTGGACCAGCAGTTTGGCATGTGGGACTCCAGCGCCACGTCCGAGGCAAGCACCTCCACGCCTGGGCACCATGCCTTCAGTTTCACGGGCCTCAGGCTGGCACCCTCAGGTTTGTTTGAGGTCCACTCTATCCTGAGCTGCTCCGCGGCCTGGCTGGTCAGAGCAACAGATGTCCTCCTGGAACGTGGGGACCCACTGGCCCCTGCCCACCACCCACGGGCGACCACGTCTGGCCCTGCTCCCGAGGGTGGGTGCCTGGATCGACCGCGTCTCCGCCCCCAGGCCCCCGGCAGCTCCTTGCTCTCCTCCTCCAGGTGGGCCTCTACCTGGCGCCGCCTCTCCTCCGTGCTGCGTGTCTCTCCCGCCTGTCGGCCAAGAGCAGCGTCAGCTCCGCTCGCAACGACCCTGTCCTGCCGGCACGCGGGCTGGGACCGCAGGGGCCGCAAGCGGGCCATGCTCTGTGCGGACCACTGGCCCCGGGGTTCGCGGGGGACACACCCGCGCGCCTGCTCACCCAGCCAGCGCGGCTTCGTGTGTGACACGTGGGTGCCGGTGGGTGCCGGTGACCGGCTCGTGAGAGGAGAGGTGCTCCCCTGGCCCCAGGCCCCACACCCGCGGCCGCTGCGCCCCCTCCTCAGGCTGCCTGTGGCGAGCCAGCGCGGGCAGCAGGCAGTGGCAAGCACGGGACACACGAGGGCACACGTTCTACCTTCCTAAGCTGGGCCCGAAGTCCCAACAGTTTAGCCTCCTCAGTGGCACAGCTTCCGGAAGACAAAAGTGCAGACTACAAGGCCGACCTGGGGCAACAGCAAAGAGGCCAGGGGAGAGAAGAAACCGACCCTGGAGGGGAAGCTCACAGGCAGGACGGATCCCCTGGCGGCTGTGCGTGGCCCCGCTCGGGGAGGGTTTGCCAGCACCAGGCACCACCCGCCTCCCGAGACAGGCCGGCCCCTCAGCCGCTCACTGAGCTCCAGGCAACGCTCAGACAGCCGGGCCAGCACGGGCCCGGCCCGCCTCTCCATGCCCGGCCAGTGCCCACCAGCAGTGCGGGGCAACACCTTTCCCACCAGAAGGTCGGGGGGCTGGCTGGCTGTGGGCACCATGCCCGCAGCAGCGCCACGTCTCCTGGACGCGGCCTGTCACCCGTGGGCTCCCGGGGACGGCAGGCTGGGAGTGGGGCCCCGGGTCTGCCCCGTGCCCGCTGTGACTTAGTCAACAATGGATGAATAAAGACTTAAAACTGTGTTCATTACAGAGCTATTTTGGCCATTTCTTAAAGGAGATTGGGATTTTTCTAGTTCTTTATCCTGCTAGGCTTTGAGTTGCTGACTGAACTCAGCAGCAGTGACTCGGAGCTGAAGCATCCTGGAGACACACAGGACAAAACTGGAGGGAAGTTCACGTAGGGCTGACACGGGAGCGGGGACTGTCTGGCCCTCAGGGAGCGCTCCCATCTCAGACAGGCAGCACGACTCCCGCGTCTGCGCTCCTTTGTGGTCTGAGCAACTCGTCGGGGGAGGGGGGGCGGCGGCATGGTGGGATAGCAGGGAAACAGGTCCTCCCCGCGCCCGCCCCCCAGGGACCAAGAGCAGCACCTTGGAGAGCGCAGCCACCCGCTGAGCCAGCTCAGCCTCCACTTCCAGCAGCATCTGCTGCAGCTTCTGCTCTGCCAGCTCCAGGCACTCCTGCAACTGTCGGTCTTTATCCTCCTTCTCCAAAGGGAGAGCAGAACATCAAAACAGGCCAAGTGGTGTAGCCTCTGTCATTTTTAGTAAGCTGAGACAAAACCTAAATGCATGTGTCTACAGGATTAGTTCTGTTTCAGAAGCTGAGTCACGGTAATTTTTCTCTCAGTGTTCCTGGCCTTGGTCTCAGTGGGCAGAACACCTCCTGCCAGAGTATCTGCTTTTCCTAAACATCTCCAAAGAAGTCTTAAAAAAAAAAAGTTCTTATATATTAAAGATCAGGTTTCTGTAGAAGCTTATTCATTCTTATTGACAAGTTAAGGGTCAGTACTGACCCTTCTTAAAACATCACCAGAATCATCATTTGAAGGGAACCCTACCGAGCGCAGACGGCCATGGGCTTCTAAGCCAAAATATGGCTTTCCTCTCCTCTGGAATACAGACCCGATCAGAGTGTGCCTGGGGAAATGCCAGTCAACTAATATTTGTAAATGCATGATTATTCTTTTAACAGATCTTCTTACTCTGAGAACTTTCAGTGTAGAACATTTAGACAGATTCTTTTTTGAAAAAGAAAAAAAAATGAAATTATCTATATGCTCGGGTTCCTGAGAGGGTAGCATTTATTTCTAAGCAGCTTTCTTATTTTTTCTGTGTGTGTATTACTCTATGTACATACATAAACAATAAGAGATGCTTTAAAACCCTCAGAAAACAACAGCATATGTATGGTACATAATCTTTTCTGATCTGCCTTTTAGAGCCATTATTTTGTATATCATAATGCTCTTAATTAGCATTCCACATCATAAATTTCAATGGCTTTCTCGTATTTTATTTTTGTAGTGGGGCAAATGATACATTTTGTCACACACCAGACTGACTCACTTTGTTTTGGAGAAGCCAGAATTGGTTTTCCTGGTTAGGTCCTGATTATCTGAGACCACACAGGAACAGGAGCAAGTAAGGCTCACCAAACCACAGGAAGTACAAACCCTAATCAGACTGGAACTCTAACCTCGCCTTTTGTCACAGTGACCCCAGTTCCCAACAGGCCGCCAGCTACTGTGAAGTTCCCTGCTGCTCTCTGCTCTTTCAGTAAAAATGTTCACAAGCCAACAGATTCAAGTCAAGTAAAACAAGAGTCAGGAGTGGAATTCCACAAAATGGTTAAACCAAATCCCAAATAATTCAAACCCATAAGTTGCAGTTACCTTCAATTTTTAAAAAATGTATTTCCTTTCAGTACAGCTGATTTATCATGATGTACATCCACACTTTTGAACGCAGTATTTTAGGGTCATAAGAACTTTCCATTGGGACTTGATTTCCCACATGGGAGTCGCATGAAAAGGTCTTTCCTTCCTCAGTTTTCACTACTATAAAAGTCAGACACAGTTCATTAAAACCCATTACCTGTCGATGCATAGAATCCTTATTTGCAATTTCATTTTCAAGTTTATCATCGAGGTTGTGCAGAGATGACTTCGCGCTGTGCAGCGAGGTAGCGTTTCTCAAGTGTAGTGATTCTCTTCTCCATGTCCTCCTTCTGGGCCACAGCCTACACCAGGCATTGCAGAGGAGAAAAGGTAAGTCATTATCATAGAATACTCCGATACACTTGAGAGTAAAAAAAGCGGGACTAAATCCTAAGTTTCAAATCAAACATAAAATTAGCATCCTCAAAATTAAAGTCCTAGACATGGCAGTTTTCTGAGATGTGAGCAAAAACGCGCCTACCTCAAACGTCACATTTGCCATGATGGCACCCATCTGTCTTAACGTCTGTCTGGCCACTCGATTTACCAAGCTTCTTTTCTACATAATAAACCCAAACAGCAAACAAAAAGTACACTGAACTACTCGGTCATTGCAAGAATTCCCAGAGGGAAGGTATCTGGCATAAAATGAGGACCTCTGTCTCCTACACCATACAGGCGGGCTTGACCCAGAACAGGGAGGGACCTTCAACAGATGCAACAGGGAGCTCTGAGCCTCATTTCCTCGGGTAAAAGTTGGAAAAATCTCATGCAATTTCCTCAAAATTAAATAAGAATATTAATAAGTGGAAACAGAAGTCAAAGTATAACACAACTGGGAGCAGCCTTCTCAAGCCTAGTTCTTCTAAAGCAGTTACACCACATGTATGAAATGCTCAAACCAGGAACAGAGCTTGCTGCTGGTGCGACTCCTGTCCACCGGCTCAAAATCCATTTCAGGTCCCTCCATGCTCACTAAGTAACCGATGTTGTCCTAACATTAAAAGTGAAAGGTCTTAAAAATGCTTTTTCCAGAATTCTCTACGTATTAAACTCTGCCACCTAATCTCCTCCTGTTGCCAAAGAGTAGTGTGAACAGGTTATATAGACATGTACAAATATTTCTGAGTTCTCACACAGAATTACTCACACTGAGCTACTAAACAAGTACACCTGCTGTACCACATGTTGGAGGGGTTCTCTCTGAGACGGCCTCACGGAGGTGGGGTGGGGCAGCGTGGGCGCTATCTGTCTGCGTACAGAGGAGAGGCAAGGCTCACAGGAGGAGGCCTGAGCCCCCAGCTCACTTCTGTTTTCACAATGACTGCTAGGGAGTATCTCATAAATCACAACACCCGCAGACACGACCGCCAGAAACATCCTGATTCCGCATGGTCACACAGCACCGGCCTGAGGATCTGAGGGGGAGCAAATGCCACTCTACTTGTCTGATTGCCAGTATCACTGTCACACATCCCTTCAAGGAGCAGAACCTCAAAACACTAGAGAAGATGGCCAGGCAAGCTGCCTCAGCAGAGCCCGCGCAGCATGCTCCCATCTCTCTGAGAGAACAGGCTCCACAGACGTTCAGACTCGCCTGAGTGAATCTTCTCTGGAAATTTCAGCATCATCAGGAACACATTCAACAGGCAGGTAGGGGGATGAACTGGGAGACTGAGGTTGACATATATACACTACTGATACTATCCATCAAGTCAATGAGTAAGGACCTACTGTACAGCACAGGGAACTCTACTCAATGCTCTGTGGTGAAGTTAATGGGTAGGAAATCTAAAAAACAGGGATATATGTGTGTATGTATGTATATATATATATATACATATATATATATGTGATTGGTTCGCAGAAATTGACACAGCAGTGTAAAGCAACTATACTCCAATAAATGAATGAGTGGATGAGTGAATTTTTAAAAAGGAGCACACTGGGCCCCCCTAGAACTTGTGGAAATGAGGAGTCCACACCCAGGGTGCAGCACAGTGCCAGGGCTGCCCTCGTGTTGGTCTACTGCCAACGGACCGTCTGGACCAGGCCTCTTCTACCCCAGAGACCTCGACGCAGAGGCGGAGAAGGCAGCCAGTCACAGTCTTGCCAGTGCTCTGCTCTTGCTCACGTAGCCATGCCAAGGCTGAGATCACTGGGAGAACAAGGGACCCACATTCTGCCTCAGGACAATAGACACGTCCACTGTCACTCACTGCAGATGTCCCGCTGTAGTTTCATGTTCACTTCCTTGGACTCCAGGAGGTCCTTCCTGGCTGTGTCCAGGTCCTTCTCCAGCTCTGTTACGTGGGCAGAGAGGGCTGCCAGGCGGTCCTTCATCTGGCTCTGCTCCCGTGACTTCTTCTCGATGATCTCCTGGAGCTCGATCACCTGAGCCAGGTCTTTCGTCGCGGGTTCTCTATGGGGAAAAGGAAACCTTAGACAGCCTTGTTTTGGGAGGGAGGGAATGCAGCACTTCTGTGAAATCGGTGAAGTCAGAACTGCCTTCTGCACTCTGGAGCTCACACGACCCTCATGGCCACTCAGACCTACATGGTGTATTGGTGAAAGGTCTCAACAGCCCCGCACAGACTGGACAGTAAGACGAGAACCAGACAGAGAGTGAGACTGAGGACATGCTTTTCCATTGGTGCTTGGCATGTTTTCTTGCTTGTGATTTACATCCAGAACCCCGTCCATTAGTATCTTTTTTGGGTTATTCTTCTCTTTAAGAATCATCAGCTAAAACCGAAAAACTGAATCAAATAAACAAATAAGTAAAGACAGCAAAACTCCATTTGGAAAAACTCAACCCCAAACTGAAAATACAGCATAAAAAGAAAATACATGGTGATGCTATCCAACCCGACTAGAACCAGGTGATTAGAGTCAGAATTTGTTTCCTACTGGACAAAGGGGTACTTAAGAGATCCTGCAGTTCTGAGCCACAAGTCTAGTTTACTAGTCATTAAAATAACCCAGGTGGGCTGGTCCTCATTCAGAAGGATAAATAACATCTGATGTCCACCACTACAGCCTTCATACTTTTTTAAAATGTAAGGATACAAATGACAAACCCTTGGACTGCAAGGAGATCCGACCAGTCCATTCTGAAGGAGATCAGCCCTGGGTGTTCTTTGGAGGGAATGATGCTAAAGCTGAAACTCCAGTACTTTGGCCACCTCATGTGAAGAGTTGACTCATTGGAAAAGACGCTGATGCTGGGAGGGATTGGGGGCAGGAGGAAGAGGGGACGACAGAGGATGAGATGGCTGGACGGCATCACTGACTCGATGGATGTGAGTTTGAGTGAACTCCGGGAGATGGTGATGCACAGGGAGGCCTGGCATGCTGCAATTCATGGGGTCGCAAAGAGTCGGACACGACTGAGTGACTGAACTGAACTGAACTGAACTAACTGAAATTACACGATGACTGATCAAACTTACCTCTTTATGTGTGGCACCTAATTCTTCTAACAAACTACACCTTTCAAGTGCTCCTCGTGTGTTGATGTGTGTATATATGTTAGTGCACNTACATGGAAGAATTTATATCAGGCTATTAAAAATGGCTAAGAGAAGATAAGTCATCTCCCCAAAAGGGCTTACATAAAAAGTAAGGGCTTTACATAAAGTCATGAATGATTTTAAAAAACTATAAAACTCAGTGGAAATAAATATGTCTCTAATGAATCAGACTTTAATATATAATCACTTTTTAAGGCACTTGTTCCTTAGATAATAGTAAGAAAACACTTTATTTCTTTGAACCAAGTTCAATTATCACTTGTTAAGCATTCTCTAGGTGCCAGATACTGTGCCAATTTTATTACATGGGTTATTTTACTTATGAGTGAGTGCTCGCTCAATCATGTCTGACTCTTTGCGGTCCAATGCACTGTGACCCGCCAGGCTCCTCTGCCTGTGGAACTTTCCAGGCAAGAATATTAGAGTGGAGTGCCATTTCCTACTCCAGGGGATCTTCCCGAACCAAGGATTGTACCTTCGTCTCTTGCATCTCCTTCACTGGCAGGCAGATTCTCTACCACTGGCACCATCTGAACTTCTAAAGTTAGGTAACGTCTTCTCATGAATGAAAGTGAAGTGCAAGTGTTGGTCACTCAGTCGTGTCCGACTCTTTGTGACCCCATGGACTGTAGCCCGCCAGGCTCCTCTGGAATTCTCCAGGCAAGAATACTGAAGTTCCTTCTCCAGGGGATGATCCTGACTCAGGGATCAAACCTGGCTCTCCTGCATTGCAGGCAGATTCTTTACCATCTAAGCCAACAGGGAATAAATGACATTTTAGACACTGCCAACTTATAAAACTGCACAATGCACCATGGATACAATTTTTAGAGACACAAAAATGACTCTCATCACAACTCCCCCCTCCCACCAAAGGAATGATCTCTCTCTCTTATCTATCTACTCTATTAATCAATGAAAACATCAATAAGAATATAAAATCCTTCCTTTATAATGCTATCAATGCTATTATGATTAACAATTAAATGAAAGAAATAAATTAGTATAATCTTCCTGAAAGTAACTTCACGATATGTACTAAAATCATTGAAACTGTCTATACCTTTTTATCCAGCAATATTACTCTTAAAAAACCTGTATGTGAGACAACAAAAGAGACACAGACATATAGAAAGGACTTTTGGCCTCTGAGGGAGAGGGAGNATAAGTTAAATAAGCAGGGTGACAATATACAGCCTTGATGTACTCCTTTCCCAATTTGGAACCAGTCTGAGTTGTTCCATGTCCAGTTCTAACTGTTGCTTCTTGACCTGCATACAGATTTCTCAGGAGGCAGGTGGTGGTCTAGTATTCCCATCTTTTGAAGAATTTTCCACAGTTTGTGGTGATTCTCACAGTCAAAGGCTTTGGTGTAGTCAATAAAGCCAAGTCAGTCAGTCAGTTCAGTTGCTCAGTCATGTCCAACTCTGTGACCCCATGGACTGCAGCACTCCAGGCTTCCCTGTCTATTACCAACTCCTGGAGCTTGCTCAGACTCATGTCCATTGAGTCAGTGATGCCATCCAACCATCCCATCCTCTGTTGTTCCCTTCAATAAAGCAGAAGTAGATGTTTTTTCTGGAATTCTCTTGTTCTTTCTATGATCCAACGGATGTTGGAAATTTGGGAGGCCTGTAGCATTACCAGTGGCTGGGCCTCAGACAGAGCTTCTGATCTTGTTGAGCAGCGGGGCCTGAGAATCTGCACCCCCGACAGTTTCAATTCTTTTGTTAATAGCACCTTTTAAATAACTGCAATGACACATGACTTTGTTCCTGCCTCTGTGTGCCTGCTTTTGCTGTTCCAAGCCTCCCTACTGTTCCTTCCCTAAATACCCCCCATTCAGTTCAGACTCTGTTTCTCCACTCACCCACTGCAAGACCTTCATCAGAAGCCCTGCAGCATCTCATGCATCTTGCAGCCATTGCTGCTGCTGCTAAATCCCTTCAGTTGTGTCCAACTCTGTGCAACCACATAGACAGCAGCCCACCAGGCTACTCTGTCCATGGGACTCTCCAGGCAAGAATACTGGAGTGGGTTGCCATTTCCTTCTCCAGTGCATGAAAATGAAAAGTGAAAGTGAAGTTGCTCAGTCATGTCTGACTCTTAGCGACCTCATGGACTGTAGCCTACCAGGCTCCTCCATCCANATACTGGAGTGGGTTGCCATTTCCTTCTCCAGTGCATGAAAATGAAAAGTGAAAGTGAAGTTGCTCAGTCATGTCTGACTCTTAGCGACCTCATGGACTGTAGCCTACCAGGCTCCTCCATCCATGGGATTCTCCAGGCAAGAATACTGGAGTGGTTTGCCATTTCCTTCTCCACTTGCAGCCACTACAGATTTCATATTACTTTGAAATGCTCTCTGTTCACTTCATCACATCACTCACTTATTGAGCATTTACTCTGTGCCAGACAGTGTTCTAGGTGCTACGGACTCAGCAGTGAACAAAGCAAATTCTAGATGGTGGCCAACAGATGGCAAACAGAATAAGTAGACAAATGGCCTGTCAAAGGCTGATATACCTTCTGGAGAAGAACAGCGTGGAGGAAGAGGAGGAAGCGCGGTGATGAGGGTTGGTGGGTGGTGATACAGGGAGGGGCATTCCAGGTGGAGGGTGGGGGCAGGACGATTAATCCAGGAGGGAGGCAGGGACACCCAGACGTGGCGAGGTTGGTGGGTGAGGGTGGCAGGCAGTGCCTGTGGGAGGCCCAGAGCCCGAGGTGTGTGCCGGGGAGGTGTGGGCAGTGTTCAGATGCATTTTCCACACCTGCCCCCCCACCACCACCCCTGAGCAGACACCCAGCAAACACCTGTAATTAGGGAAAGGGGCTTCCCGAGCTCTCCCTGCCCAAGCGTCTCTGGACCCCAGGTGACCACACTCGGGAGATTCCTGGCCACTGGTATCAGTTTGTGATCCTCTTCTCTGCTGTTCAAACAGGAGGGCAGACCCACATACAGTGGGGCCTACTACAGACAGTCCTGGCCTGTGGCTCCCCAGGCTTGGCAATCTCGCATTCATGGGGCATCTTCAGGGAGCTGCGTGCACAATCACCATGACTGTACCCTGCCCCCCGCCCCCTGCCCTTATGTAACCAGGGCGGTGGGGAGAACGGCAGCTGGCACCTGCACTTGGGAAATCTGGAAGCTGTCAGGTCAGTCTAAATCAATCCGCAGCCCCTGGGCAAACACAGAGGCTCCTTTGGAAGGCTGGACCAGGCCCCACCCAAGCCTTGCGGACACATTCTTGCATTTCTGAACCGGACAAAATCAGACAGCCCAGTCCTAATCCCCCAAACTGGGAGCAGATTACAATGCCCCACGTTTGAAAGCTGTTTTGTTCTGGTTACGCAAACTTCCTGGGGAGGGACTCCCAGAACGAGCAGAAGGGTCCTTAAATGCATCACCCCTAAGCTGACACCCATTCCTGGAGCTTCATCCCTGGGAGAGCCTGTGTAGAAGGTAACCCTCTTCCCCTTCTCTTCTCCTTCTAGAGACCTCTAGCTTCAGCCTAGCAGGGAGTGGTCCACCCCTGCAGCTGGTCCTCCCACCCCCAGGAGCATCTTCTGAGTCTCTAAGCTGTGCGCCGAAGGTCCGAAGCTCACGTCTGGCAGCTCCAGGGAGGTGGGGCGCCCTGGGGCCCTCGGAGCAGGGGGACCTGGGGACACTGGGTGAGGAGGCTTGATTCAGTCACCCGGAGGCAGAAGAGTCCTGTAGAGAGAGCATTTAATGTCTCTCAGCTTCACATTCCTCGTCGGTAATGTGGACTATAGCGGCTCCTTCTTTGTGGGCACTCCTTCAGAGTGAGGATATCTGTGAGGCCTAAAGGGGATGCTGACCCCTGTGGACACGGTGGCTCGGGTGCAGCCATGGTGTATATATACCATGTATAATCATACATGCACATATACCATATGTATTGTGTACATGTGGTGCAGTGCTGTCGCTTTAGTCATGTCGGACACTTTATGACCCTATGGACTGCGGCCCACCAGGCTCCTCTGTCCATGGGATTCTCCAGGCAAGAATACTAGAGTGGGTTGCCATGTCCTTCTNGACAGAGGATGAGATGGTTGGATGGCATCATCGACTTGATGGACATGGGTTTGGGTGGACTCCGGGAGTTGGTGATGGACAGGGAGGCCTGGGGTTGCTGTGGTTCACGAGGTCACAAAGAGTCAGACATGCTGCAGTTCATGGGGTCACAAAGAGTCGGACTGAGCGACTGAACTGAAATGAAGTATTCATCAATCTTGCCTACCATTACTGTGTAAATGCATCAAAATAAGAATAGTTCTGAATTCTGAATAGAGGGATTAAGTAGCCACTGGCTCATTTGGACTTTCTAGTTTTACTCAATAAACACTCTCATTTATTATTTGAGCGTGTGCTTAAAGATGGCACTAAGTTAACAACTATTTAAAAAATAAAATTCTTCAGGATTTTTAAATCAAACAGAATTGTTGGTTTGGTTAAGTAAGGAATCAAAGACAACACGGTGACTTAAAATTTAATGAACTACAAAAGGACTTCATATTATATGACCACTAATTTACAAGGATTTAGAAACTGATACCAATTCTCCATATAGCTATGCCAAAAGCTCTAAGTAATATAGTAGAAAAAAGTTGAAAATAATTTTGAAGTACCTCACTAATGATAAAGCTGATTCCCCCAACAAGAGATTTAATTTTATCCTTAAGTTACACAAAGAATCACAAAACAAGATTAAGTTTACAATATCAAAAACTTATTGCAAGTAATATATAACAATGAAAAGTGTGTTGAACTAACACAATACTGTAAATTAACTATACTTTAATTTTAAATAAATCAAAATAAAAAAAATTTAAAGGATGTCCAAGTCCAAAAGAACTCAATTTGAGTTACAATTTGCTCTTAATAGCTGTGAAGTATGGCAAATTATTTATTTCATATGCACCTCAGTTTCTTCCACCTACTTCACAGATTCTTATAAAAAAATATATATATATATACAAAACCTGACACAAAGTTTACCTTCAATGCATTAATTCACTCCCTTATCTCCCCTTGAGAAGTGGCAGTTTCCAGAACAGAACACTTTTACACATAGCCAAGGGAAAACACCTTGGCTATATTTGGTGCTTCTATTAAATCAGACTTAGCTCCTGAGGGGCTACTATAAAATTCTAGAGAAAAATCTGGGGTATAAATCTATGTCCCCAATGGCTACCATTTTTTTCTGACAAAAAGTGAACATGCAATAAATGCTAGCTAAATTGAACTGTATTTATCAGTTCCCATTCGAATCCATCCTAATCTCTAGCTAAATACTTAGCAATTCTTTCACCCAAAAAAATATTTAAAAGGATTTATAATTGCCTTGGAATGAAACAAGAAAGTATATACAAATATATGTAATCTGATTATAATTTCTATGGTTTAAAAAAAGCAAGGTAATTAGGATGAAAAGAAAATTCTATTTAACATTCATGCAATTCTTACATGGTACTGGCTATACGAAGAAGACAGGCTGTTTTGAGAGTCTAAAGCAAATTATTTTTAAATTAAGCAATTAGTGCTTCAGTTTTTCCAGTGTAGGTGTATACACAAAGAGAATCTTAAGACATATCTGAGAACATTCTGAACTACTTAAGTTTTTTAACTGAAATAAACCACTTCCTTTAAAAGCCCACATAATTTTAAAGCAGAAAGTCAATTAGTTCTGAAGCTTTTTGTGCAAGTATAAAATTCTTCTAACTGCTTCAATAAAATTAACTCAGTGAAAAATTAATGAGAAGACTTTTCAAAGAAAAATATACTTAAAAGAGAAAATCAAAAAAATTCCAGCTAAATATAACTTCCTATGAAAAGATTAAAGCAAAATAAAATATATATTTAAGTACATTAGTGAAAAGTTCATATAGATCCAGAACTGTTCATAACATGCTGTATTAATAATTTTTCTTTGTAAGGTACAATTTTCAAGTTAATCATAATCTTTACTTCAAGGATAAAAATCTCATAATATATTTGACCTGAGAAGGGAGAAAAAGAGGTTACATATCCTACTAAAAATTTAATATCACTATTATATCTATTTAGTTACTTAGGTTATGCTGAAGAAAGAGAGAAATACAGCACGGTAAGTTTAAAAAAAAAAAGGCCTTATTGCAAGTGTCTACAGCTCTGCTTTATCTTTAATTTCTTGTAATCTTCTCTAGGGAACAATTTGCCATTGAGAAGCAAGACTAAACTATGATAAGCATTATCTGAGTACAGTTGCAAATAATACTTCATAGATATTCAAATGGTAGTATACACTATAGTAGATATCCACTATATGACATTTGTTTAAGAGACTATTAATACTACAAAACTAGCAAAACAATGCCTGCAAATTAAATATATCCTCATGTAAAATTAGGCTCTATTTTGTAAATGAAAACTTCACTTGAAAGGTAAAACCAGAATAAATTCAAAAGGGAAAGGAAAATGATGCATAACAGGTTTCTAAACTGTATGAGCAAACCAATTCTATTCAAGACAAATTTTAGTATTCAAGGTATATTTCGCCAAATAAGAAAATTAAATATATTTCTCCAAAGCCTCCAACACTTGGAAACAATGACTTTTCTTAAAGCTATGATTAACGCAATGGACATACCAATTCTAAGAACCATATAAAATGCTAAATGTGTTTTTTTGGCCACACTACATGGAATGATAGGCTCTTTCGTCTGTGACCAGGAATCAAACCTGTGCCCCTGCAGTGGAAATGTGGAGTCTTAACCACTGCTTGGCCAGGGAAGTCCCTAAAATGTTAAATTTAAATTATGTGTGACTCCTTCTTCTGTACTTGTGGACCAACTACTTTTTCTTTAATGTTTACTCTTTTTTAGATCAAGTATTTTTCTAACAGAATCTAAATAAACCCAGTGTTAGAAAAAGCCTCAACAGCGATCAAAAGAGTTAAAATGCTTAATTTTACAAAGCAGCCATTCATTCTGTCAAAAACTTTCTCTTCTAAGGTTGACTAATTATAAAATTTTAGAGCATAAATAGTAAGATTCTTCTGCCCAGAATTTTCCTTTCAAACAATAATAATATGTGCATTTCAATTTCTGGATTTCTTTGTGGGAAAAAAAAAATGCTACTTAGTTTTATAGTTCTGGTAGTGAATCCCTCCCCTTCTGGTAGGTTTAAGGTGACAAAAAACTATCAACAGAAAACAGATTGTCCCATGATTTTAATCCCTAAATATATACTCCTTTAGCAGTTCACCCATACAAATGTATAGCAAAATTATATGATAACCTAGTCTAAGGTTATTTATACTTGCTATAATGGTTCAATATTATATATGCTTATAAAATGAACTCAAATGTTGTCTAAGTTAAGGAGAAACATAAATATTTAATACATCACCTTAGAAATTGAAGAATTCTAACTTATTACAGAATAAAAGGTTAATTTTCACATAGACATTAGGTTCTCATTCCGAAATTCTAAGAATACAAATACACTGAGGGATTTCCCTTTTAGTAGAGTGGTTAAGAATCCATCTTCCAATGCAAGGGATGTGGGTTTGATCCCTGATTGGGCAACTAAGCCCATCATACTCAGTGCTACAACCACTGAGCCCAAGCACGCTAGAGCTCAAGTGCTACAACTAGAGAAGGCCCGGTGTGCCGCAACAAAGCGCCCACACACCTCAGAGGGCCCAGTGCAGCCAAAACATGTGTGTGTATATATACTCCCAAATAAGCGTAATTAAAAAAAGCTTTCTCCTAGACTTCAGTGGTATGTTACAACAGAGACAGGATGCTATAGTCAGGGGAATTATTATACCTAAGCATCTAAGGTTTTGGAACAAGGTCTGTCATATCGCATACCCGAAAAGAAATTATTCACAAACATCTCAAGTTATCTAGCTTCACCGCTGTTTGGGGCATTTAATCTAATCAAGTGTTGCTGGGAAGACTGTTGTTACTTAGTTCCTAAATCTGACTCTTCTGAGACCCCATGGACTGTAATGTAGCCCACCAGGTTCCTCTGTCTATGGGATTTCCCAGGTAAGAATACTGGAGTGGGTTTGCTGGAAAAATATATCCAGTTAAAAAGACAAAGTAAAGATGTTTCTATCTCATTTTCCCCTCAAAAAACATACTCTCCCTACACACACACAAACACACAATAAAAGATAAAAAACAAACAGAAGAAAAAAGTGAAAAATAAGCCAGCCGAGCTTACAAGAAATACAGATTGAAAAAATCAAAACAAAAAAAAAAATACAACTACTTTCAGAAATTTTAAAAGCCATGCTAGAAGTATATATGATAGAAAACTGTAGAGCAATGTCTGCAAGACCCTCTAGAAAAAAAAGACAAACCAAGGACTATTATTTTAATGCAGATATAGGTCACAGAATCATTTTTATATATTCAACAACTTAGGGAAAATTTCAAACGTATATTTTGTGGGAAGGGGAAGGTGAGAGATGGAAAAGATGTCAAACAAGTGATAGAGGCCTAATCACGAAAAACCAATCAAGCTTACTATAACTACAGTTGGTTAAAAACTAAGGAAAAATTGAGTACAAAATCTAAAGAAAGTGTTAAAATTTTTGGCACTACATTGAATAATATGACTAAAATCATCAGGAGATAAAGGGAAAGAAGAGGTCAAGTATGAAAAAGTATAACTCTGATGAGCTCAACTTTTAAAGTGAGGACTCATCAAAGAACTGATTAAATTCAGTAATTCAGTTAATAAGGTTTAAAAAAGAGGTATAAAGATAAATACTTCCCCTAAAAACTTAAAATATTAATAAAAATTATAAGAAAGAGGAGGTGAAGTATGTGTGTCAATTTCTTCATCTTTCATAAGAGATCAGCACATACAGTTTAAAGTTGACAAATTTTTTTTAAATGGTAACATGTTATTATTCTGTAAAATTTGAAAAGTAACAGTAATATTTTGGATTAGTCAGACAGAATTTATATTACTGACATTAACCTATGAAATAACTATAAAACTACATTGGACAATAAAGAAAAACTGAATAAACTTCAAAAGTAAAATGTACCGACCACATTCTCTGATGAGAGCACAATGAAATCAAAAATTATAACAAAAATAGCAAATAAATATCCCACAGCAAACTGGGATTTAAGAAAAAAAGAACACTTCGATTCTTGGCTTAAAAAGAAAATCAAAATTAAAATGGGGATTATCCAGAAAATAACAATAGCTCTAAAAGAATATAGAAAATAGTAACTAAAAGAATCCACATGCTACAGCAAATACAGTTTTCATAAGAAAAACAGTAGCTACAAAGACAAAAGTTAAGAAAGAGAGAATGGGAACAATACATATCATCTTCAAGGGAGTAGGGAGAAACAAGAAAAGTGCAGAACTCAGATTTCAATCTAACAATATATTTCTTAAAACAAAGACAAACAAATACCAGAAATGTGTAACGCAAAATGCTATCTTCTGTTGAATCTAAATGGCAAGTTCATAAGTACCTGATACATTATTCTCTGTGTTTGACATTTCATACTACTACTACTACTAGACAATGTTTGCTACAATGCAAAACAAAATCATCTGTCAACCAGATGAAATAGATCATTTACTAAGAAAATTAAAACTTCCCAAGCTGACCTTAGAATATTGAGAAAGATAATTTCCTATCATAAAACAAATAATTTCACTGCCCTTCAAATTATAAGAATAAAGAAAATTCTAAATTCTCTAAAAAACTATCACAAGAGAAACCAAAACATGACAAAGAACACATACAGACAATTGTATAATTTTATGAATAGACAATTTTCCAGTAGTCATGTATGAATGTAAGAGTTGGACTGTGAAGAAGGCTGAGAGCTGAAGAATTGATGCTTTTGAACTGTGGTGTTGGAGAAGACTCTCTTGTGAGTCCCTTGGACTGCAAAGAGATCCAACCAGTCCATTCTGAAGATCAGCCCTGAGATTTCTTTGGAAGGAATGACGCTAAAGCTGAAAACTCCAGTACTTTGGACACCTCATGCAAAGAGCTGACTCACTGGAAAAGACTCTGATGCTGGGAGGGATTGGGGGCAGGAGGAGAAGGGGACGACCGAGGATGAGATGGCTGGATGGCATCACTGACTTGATGGACGTGAATCTGAGTGAATTCCGGGAGATGGTGATGAACAGGGAGGCCTGGTGTGCTGCGATTCATGGGGTCGCAAAGAATCGGACACGACTTAGCGACTGAACTGAACGGAACTGATGAATAGACAAAACAATTTTAAATAAAATATTTTCAAATAAAATCCATTCCATTTAAAAAAAAATTTACCACGACCAAATAGGAATGCTCCAAAATTACAAGACTAGGGCAATACTAGAAACTCCATTTAATAATGTAATGTTTACTGCCTAATGAAGACAGTTTATTTTTTTTCCTCACCTTCGACTGTGTGGATCACAATAAACTGTGGAAAATTCTTAAAGAGATGACCAGACCACCTTACCTGCCTCCTGTATGCAGGTCAAGGGGCAACAGTTGGAACTGGACATGAAATAACTGACTGGTTCAAAATTGGGAAAGGAGTATGTCAAGGCTCTATTTTGTCACACTTATTTAACGCCTATGCAGAGTACATCATGTGGAATGCCAGGCTGGATGAATCACAAGCTGCAATCAAGATTGCTGGGAGAAATTTCAGCAACCTCAGATATGCAGATGATACCACCCTATGGCAGAAAGCAAAGAGGAACTAAAGAGCCACTTAATGAAGGTGAAAAAGGAGAGTGAAAAAGCTGGCTTCTGTAAGTCAACATTGAAAAAAGGAATATCACAGCACCTAGTCCAATCACTTCTTGGCAAATAGATGGGGAAAAAATGGAAACTGGGACAGACTTTATTTTCTTGGGCTCCAAAATCACTGCAGATGGTGACTGTGGCCATGAAATTAAAAGACACTTGCTCCTTGGAAGAAAAGCTATAACAAACTAAGACAATGCATTAAAAAACAGAGACTTCACTTTGTCAATAGAGGTCCATATGGTGAAAGGTATGGTCTCTCCAGGAGTATGTACCAGTATGAAAGTTGGACCATGAAGAAGGCTGAGCGCCCAAGAATTGATGTNGCTATAACAAACTAAGACAATGCATTAAAAAACAGAGACTTCACTTTGTCAATAGAGGTCCATATGGTGAAAGGTATGGTCTCTCCAGGAGTATGTACCAGTATGAAAGTTGGACCATGAAGAAGGCTGAGCGCCCAAGAATTGATGTCTTCGAACTGTGGTGCTGGAAAAGACTTTCAAGAGTTCCTTAAACAGCAAGGAGATTAAACCAGTCAATCCTGAAATAAATCAACCTTGAATATTTATTGGAAGGACTGATGTTGACGTCATCTCCAATACTTTGGCTACATGACGTGAAGAGCCAGTTCACTGGAAAAGACCCTGATGCTGGAAAAGACTGAAGGCAGGAGAAGGGGACAATAAAGGATGAAATGGTTGGATGGCATCACTGATTCAATGGACATGAGTTTAAGCAAACTCTGGGACAGGGTAGCCTGGCACGCTGCAGTCCATGGGGTGACAAAGAGTTGGACACGACTTAGCAAGTGAACAACACTAAATGAAAAAGACGACTAAAAAAACAAGACGGGCTATAAGATATTTTAAAATTAACAGTAATATAAAGCTACAGTAATTGAAAATTTGATACTGGCCCAAAACAAGACAAAAAAATAGAACAGCACAGAGTCTCAAAAAATGCAAGACAGATGGAGAGAGGAAAATTTAGCATACGTCAAAGATGGCGTTTCAAATCAGGTTAAAAAAAAAGGACATGTAATACAACAAAAAGTAACTGAAAAACTGAGCTATCGAAAAAGAAAAAGTGTTGGAAACTGTGTTTCTTCCTTACCCCCTGTAGCAGCTAAATCAAACACTCAAATGTTTTTTTAAAAAAAGAGAGAGAACCTGCTAAACACAGAGAAGATGCAATTTTTAANTGTATAATAGGCTCCAGTTTCATCCATCTCATTATCTAAGTGAACCGGCAACCCACTCCAGTATTATCGCATGGAGAATCCCTTGGACAGAGGAGCCTGGTGGGTTATAGTCCGTATTGTTGCAGAGAGTCATTTACCTAATTTCATCCTCTTTTAAGATTAAAAAAGCAAAGATGTTTGGGTTTATTGAACATGTATACCACATACAGGAGAGAAATAAAGCTATGAGAAAATCTGTGTTTCTGGAGGTTGTAGAATATGTTCATAAATTTGCAAATCTGTAGATGCTAGCATGACAATTCACAATTGCTTGCTTCTTGGTTTTCTCTAGAAGTTAGAGGTTGTAAGGTGTTACGGGAATAGAAAGTAGATTTGTCCTAAGAGAGGTTTAAAAAAAATAGAGAAAATGGGAAATCTTGGGACAAAAATCTGAAGGTAGAAACAGGAAGTTATAGGTTTGTTGAAAAGAATCTCTAAGAAGAGTTTTGTATGTGATTAGACCTAGTGAACATTGTAATAAATTTAATTGAGTGAATGTCTTAATATTAAAAGTAAGCTGGTACAAAACTAAAATTTGGTTTTCTCTTTGTTAAGTGAACAAATTTTTCATAGAATATTAATCTGCTTTTGAAAATAGATTGTAAAGCTTCTCTACCTTTTAAGTGCCCTGTTATAACTTTCTGTAGTTTACTTTTGAAATCTTTTATTGTCATTTTGGTTAAATGATTTAACTGAATATCGTTTCACAGTGGCTGTGATCCTATTTGACCAAGTGTTTTAAAACCTTTTGTTATCTTTGACAAACCTCCCCAAATCAAATTCTAAATGAAGTCCTTTTGATCTCTAGCTAACTTTAGGGTGTTTCAGAGGGCCCCTGAAACATCTCAAAGATATATATTAAATTAATGAGGCTTATTTGACATGTTAAATAATGTGGAACACATTGTCAAATAAGTAATGATAAACTTTCCTAGGTTATATTGTATGGACAAATATTACTAATATAAACATTCTAGAAGCAAAATGAAATTCCTAAAATCTAGATATGTCCTGGTATGTTGTCAGTCATAATTCTGGTTATTATCTTAAAATTTTGTATGTCACAGAAAAATAAAATTTTCCCCTTCAGTTGCATTGTAGTCATATCTTAACTATGCCACTTAAAGTCATTTGTCATTTGTAAACAGTTCTTTTACTCTGATGCCTTTACAAAAATGAAGCTCTTCAAGAAGGTTAATAGAAGACTTTTTGACAAGTGCAGATTTCTGATAACTTTCAGATAATACCACTGAACTGGGTAAGACATTCCAAAACTCTGAAGGAAAAACTTTGTGACTTCATGAACTGTTCACAGAAATTATGATCAACAAGAATTACTTACACAGGTCTGAACAAACATTTTTATGACTTTCTGTCTGAAATGTTACTGTCTTTTAATCTTCCTTTTCCAGATATAAAGAAAATTTCCCCCTTAAGCAGTTTGGTAAATTATACCTTTGTAAGCAGAATTGAAACACTTATCTTTTTTTCTCTACCTTATCCCTCCAGAATTTGAAATTCTTAGTATTCTTATTTTTATGGCAGTATAGTTATTTGCATAAGTTCAAGAAATATCTGTTTTCCTTATAACAGGACACAAATGGAAGCACTGGTTATATCACCAAGGCTTTGACTAAAATACCAGGTTTGAGAATTATGTAAAATCAGATATAACCAGACAACTGCAGAGAACTAAAATGGACTTTATGGAGCCATTTCCTTAGAAAAACAGACTAATACCTTGCTCATAGAGTTCCCAGCAACCTCACCAGGTGACTAAGAAAGGTCACTTCCTGGCAGGTGTAAGAACCTCAAGATATTTGGGGGAAATTCAGAAGAGAGAAATTCACCGAACTCTATAATTGTTACAGTCAGGTCTCATGGCAAGTCTTTGGAATGATATTCCTGGCCTCAGGAGGCTTTCAACAGTCAATCTGAGTCCTTATAAAAGCATTATCAAAGAACATTGATCAACCGCCAGTCTTGTTAAACTAATATAAACAATCAGGTCCAATTTATTGAAACTAGACTTACATTGCAAATAAATTAGTCTTAATTTGGCTATATTTGGTGGAAATTAGAGTAACGTTAGGGAAGAAATTGTTTTAGTGGATATCAAGTTCTAGTGCTGCTAATTGTATTTCAGGTTATATAATTACTATCTAAACTCACTTCCTAGATGGCTCCTTATTGCTGTATTACATTACAAAAAAAGTTCATTGTTCATTCATTGAAATGAATGAAAAAGTTCATTCATTAAAAGGACATTGCAAGTTCATGCTATTCACTGATAGAAATATATCTTTGGGCAAAGATATCTTAAAGGAAATCAACTCTGAATATTTATTGGAAGGACTGATGCTGAAGCTCCAAGACTTTGGCCACCTGATGCAAAGAGCCAACTCATTGGAAAAGACCCTGGGAAAGATTAAAGACAAGAGGAGAAGGGGATGACAGAGGATGAGATGGTTGGCTGGCATCACTGACTCAATGGACATGAGTTTGAGCAGACTCTAGGAGATGAGGAAGAGCAGGGAAGTCTGACACGCTGCAGTCCATGGGTCTCAAAGAGTTGGACACGACTTAGCAGCTGAAAAACCACAACCTAGATAGTTCCTTATTGCTGTATTACACATAGCAAAAGTTCAATTGAATTATTAAAAGTTCAGTTATTAAAATGGTAAGTTTTTTCTGCTGTTCAAAGATAGAAACACCTCTGGACAAAGATCAGATACCCAATAACCTACAACCAGGAGATTATATATACCCTGGAAAAGACATCATTTAAAGGACTCTCTCCTCATAGATGGGAAAGCCCTTATCAGGAACTTTTAACTAACTTGCTCACAACAAAACTGAAGGGAATTGACTCTTGGATTCACATTTCCTACTTAAGAAGTGCCCGTAGCACTGGCCTGACCTACAGAGAGGAATACTGGTCTGAAAGTCACTGTAAAACAATGCTCAAATAGAAATGATGCCCACCCCAGGATAAGAAGTTGATATCAGAAGTAGATGGCTATCCCAAGATGGGGAACCTGACCTATAGAGTTAGAGTGTTGTTTTGATTTAGTGAACTTTTGCATAAATCATTTGTTTCTTCTGTCATGAGCATGATCCTACGCAGACTTAAAAACCAAGCCAATTGCTGGGTTTGTGGTCAACTGTCTCTGTCCAGTACTTCTGGTTTACCTTGGTGGATTTTTTTTTTCCTCTTCAAGGCTCTAATGGAATGGCTATTAGAAAATTTATTTTAGGAGAGTGAAGTTGTAGTTGTTTGGTCCACTATATTGATATTACTAGATGGGATCTCTTCACTTGGCTAATCAATTGCAGTTAGGTTTTCAATAGGGTCTAATATATAGCACACAAATGGCCTATCAATGAAATCCTTGCCTTACCTTGAGCATTCCTAACACCATGGCACAAAGTGAGCATGAACCTTGGTCAGATTTATTGCCAGAGTGGGGAAGCTATGTACTAAAAGGAACGATGGGTGTCTCTCATCAGCCAGCTATACAAAGGGTTAATTCGCAAGCCACTGGAATTGCCCAGGGACACTGCACCCTGCAGAGAGTGCAGGATGGAAAAACAGAATGAGGCATTCTGTGCTTTGAATAAAGGGGCCCCTAGATAGTTAAAGTACATATCTCAGGAAGAATTTCAGTGATCCCAGATTCTGTCATCTTCCCATACGCAGAAGAGGACTAAAAACCGTTAACTTGAGATACCTGTTCTGTATGATTAACAGTAACCTTTTACCAAGATGTATGCTTGACTACATGTATTTCCTGGCCAAAAATTCTTCTATATATACAAGCTCCTCCCCTGCCTCTGCAGAGCAGTTCCTCAGAGCTATCTGAGAGTTTACTTCTCAGTAAGTTCCCGGAGTAAAGCTGAAATTCACAACTCTTATGTTGTGCAATATTCTGTGGTTTCCAATTAGCCACATGATCACAAGGGTAAACATATATGTATGTTTACATGTAAAATATATTTATAACCATCTGTACCCATACAAACATTCTGTTTCTCACTTTTAGTACAGTATTCAATAAATTACATGAGATAATCAACACTTTTTTTCTTCTTCTTCTTTTTTTTTTTTTACTTTACAATAATACTGTATTGGTTTTGCCATACAACACTTGGTTTTAAAATAGGCTTTGTGTTCATTTTTCCCAGCTGTAGGCTAATATAAGTGTTCTGAGAATATTTAAGGTAGACTAGGCTAACCCTTGATATTAGGTTACATATTTTAATGCATTTTCAACTTTTAATATTTTTCAACTTCCGATGAATTTGTGAAGATTTAACCCCACTGTAAGCTGAGGAAGATCTGTATTCTTAAGAAAAAATCAAATAATTGTTTAAATATGATTGTACAAAAATATTTATCATACCATTATTTATAAATATGGTATGTCCATAGTATAGAATTCAGTATAGGCATTAAAATTGTGATATGAAACTGTAATTCTTAACATGAAGTAAACTTACTTCATTGTATTGTTGAATGGGGTAAGCAGTTTACAGGAATATGTATGGCATTCATTTTTTATAAGTAGGACTTAACGTTAGTTAAGTCTTCCCTGGTGGCTCAGACGATAAAGTGTCTGCCCGCAATGCAAGAGACCTGGGTTTGATCCCTGGGTTGGGAAGATCCCCTGGAGAAGGAAATGGCAACCCACTCCAGTACTCTTGCCTGGAAAATTCCATGGGCTGAGAGGCTCCTCAGAGCCTGGTAGGCTACAGTCCATGGGGTCGAAAAGAGTCAGACACGACTGAGCTAGTTGTCTCCACTTTCAGTCTCGACTTCGTCTGCCATGCACTTCACTTTATAAATCAAATATTTTAATTTACTAACTATACATATCAGTAAATATGAAAAAGATTTAATACTTAGACTGAGGAGCAAGTACAAATCTAGCTATTTTAAGAGGGGGCATTATTGCTATTGTTAAAAGGCATTCCCTCCCCTTACAAAAGAGAAACTGAATAAGAGTCTGGTTTATGCTTTGTTAAAAGAAATTGAGACCTATTATAAATTTTGAATTTATTTGAGCAAATATCAACTGAAATTGGTCAGTACCTAACCAAAACATTAGGAGCACTACACAGAAAGGGGTGCATGAGGAAACTTTTGTAGACAAAAGATGGAAGCAAAGTAAGAAAATTATTTTTTTTGATGGAAATTATTGGTTAGGCTATAGCTTAAAACCTAGTTGACTGTGATTGGTTGTCCTTAGTGTTTTGATTTTGTAACCTTGAGGCATTTACCAGGCTTAGATTTCAGTTTGCCGATGTAAGCACCATGGCAGAAAAGCTGCCTCAAACTAATGGCCACCCTGCTATTTTCATTTAAAAGCTTCAGAAGATGTCTTAAATTGAGTCCTGAGAAACACTGTTCACACAGCAGTCTCTGGGCTGAATACCAAACTTCCCCAAAGAAAGTTAGGACCTCAACAATAACTTACACGAACCATATAATGTCCCCCATCATATTAATTGCTTCTGTTGAAAGAAAATTCAGGGTATTTAATTTTGTATGAATATTGTATTGAACAAGAAACAAACTGTTCCAGAACAAGGCATGTGTGCTCAGTTGTGTCCATCTGTTTGCAACATCATGTACTATAGCCTGCTGGGCTCCTCTGTCCATGAGATTCTCCAAGCAAGAATACTGTGGGTTGCCATTTCCTCCTTCAGGGTATCCTCCCGATCCAGAGGTTGAACCTGCACCTCCTGTGTCTTCTGCATTAGCAGGCAGCTTGTTTACCACTAGTGCTACCTGGGAAGCCTGTTCCAGAACAAGGAGACTTCCAAACTGAGGGTAAAAAACAGCTCAGTTCTCAATAGTTGTAGTTCAGTTTATAAAGCATGAAAAAGTATATTGTTTTCTATTGTGTTGGTTACTGGAAAATTACAATATTTCTTTTCATTGCATAAATTTACATATCTGTAGCTGATTTGCTGGAAAACTGTAAGGTCATGCTGTGAGACCATGAAGAATCTTCAGTTTGTTTTAAAATCAGAGTATTTGGGGGAAATCAGGGCACACAGATTGTTATGATCACCAAATACTATATGATGATGAAACAAGCCTTTTACAAATTCACCATCACCAAGAATTTGTGCAATGAGAAGACTCTCAAAATGGCCAAAAAAGAGTTAAACACAGATTAACTCTTTTACTGAGGCAATCTATACATCAAAATTTATATGGAAAAAGAAGGCAAGCACTATTCGGAATACTCTCAGTGCTTTTTTAAAAAGAATATACTTAATTCTCAGTGTTTCTAAGATTTAAATTATAATGTATTAAATAAATATTAGCTTGACTTTTTTATTTCCTCATATATTTATAATCAATAGAAAGAGAGTTTTTAAAGTGTTGGCCAAAAAGTTTAATGCCATAGAATAATAAGTTTTCAAATTATTTAAATGGCTTTGTATGGTTTCAATTTGCATAGTCACTTTTAGTCCACTACTATTCAAAGTGAGAACTACCTGTACTTGAGAACATTTTTGTCTTGCCCCCATATTGAATAACAGTTGGCTGGATATAAAGTTCTGTGTTCTCAGTTTTCTTCCTTTAATAAAGCTCTATTCCGTTGTCTTATTGCATCCATGATTACTGTTGAAAAGTCTATTGATAATCTGATATTTGTTCCTTTGTATCTGATCTGTTCCTCTCTGTAAGCTTTTAACACTTTTCTTCACCTTTCATATTTTAAATACTATTAAAATGTGTCTTAATTGTGGGTTTTCAACCTTCGCTATTTAACATGCTTTTCACCTTTTTATAATATCAAAATTTTATCTTTTTTTAAAAAATATTTTCTCCTCTACTGTTTTTCCCCCTTTCTGGAACACCTGTTTGTATCTGCTGTGTCTCACAGATATTCTCTTATATTGTCCTTTCCCACTTCTTTCTGGGAAAATTTCTCAATCTGGTCCTTTTCATTACTTTTTTTTTTTTTCCCTCAGCTTTATTCTGCTGTTTCACCTATTCTTCATATCCAATATTTCTCCTTAATTCTTGTTTTACATTTTCCTGTTCTTGTTTCATTTTATTAATATCTCTTTTAGATTTCCCTGGTCGCTCAGACGGTAAAGCATTCTGCTTACAATGCAGGAGACCCGGGTTAAATCCCTGGGTTGGCAGAAGGACATGGCAACCCACTCCAGTATTCTTGTCTGGAAAATCCCATGGACGGAGGAACCCAGTAGGCTATAGTACATGGGGTCACAAAGAGTCGGACATGACTGAGCGACTTCACTTTCACAATGTTTAGTGTATATAAACCATCCAGTCCATGACATTTTGTTATAGCAGCCCAAATGGACTAAAACACAAAGATTAACTAATACAGTATTGTAAAGTAAAATAAAGTAAAAATAAAAAAAATTTTTTTAATTAAAAAAAAATAAAACACAAAGATTTCCTGGATTATCCAGGTAAACCTTAAATGTAATCACAGTTCAGTTCAGTTCAGTTGCTCAGTTGTGTCCGACTCTTTGCGACCCCATGGATCGCAGCACGCCAGGCTTCTCTGTCCATCACCAACTCCTGGAGTTCACTCACTCACGTCCATCACAAGGTCCTTAGTAAAAGACAGGAAGAAAAGTTTAAGAATGAAAAAGATGATAGGATGATGGAGAAAAGGGAAGAAAAGTTGACGTGGGTTCATGGGCCAAGAAAGTGGGCAACCACTAGAGTCTGTCAGGAAAATATAAACGGATTTTCCCCTAAAACCTCCAGAAGGAGGCAACTCCACTGATATCTTGATTTTAGTTCATAAGACTTAGTTCAAACGTATGAGCTCAATAATTTTAAGATGATATGTTTGTTTTGATTTAAGTAAATGGTAATGTGTAACAATAGCAATAGGAAATTGATACAGCACTCAAAGCGTTCCTTGGAGAATGGAATAAATTTATACAAGCATGACATTTATATGTGTGTGTGTGTGTGTGTGTGTGTGTGTGTATGTAACTGAATATTATACCTCTGAGCCAGGGCTCCCTAAAGCAGAACCTTAGGTGCATTCGAGATGTCCCCTGTTTATTTTGGGAAGTTAAGTTCCCAACAAGAGATGTTATATATGCCCACACTATTGCAAAGTGTTGATGAGGGAGATGGGGCAGATCTGACCTACTATAGTTTGTTCCATTTCTGACTGATTAATCAAAGTGTCCTAAAACCAGCTCAGTGGGTAGAATGAGACACACATCATCCTATTCCCTTTAGTTCTCCCTTCTCTGTTTCTATCCTGCCGCCAGACCAAACTAAACTCTAGTCTCCTTTAGTTGCAAAATAAAAGCCCCAGCATTTCAATGGATGCAAGCACACATTGGTGGGAAATTGCAGTGATGTAATTGCCGGTATCAAAGAGCCAAAAGTGTCCTGTTTCACATATATATACACACATGCACACAAACACACAGAATGATAGAGGCAGAAGGGATTACGTAAAGATATTAATTGTTTAGTATGACTTAGATTTTAATTTTACTTTCAGGAAATTTTTATTTTTACTTGGTTATATTTGTAATTTTTCACAATGAGCAAGAGTTCTTTGTAAAATAAACTTTAAGATAGAAAATATAGCAATCAAGTATAGCATTTTTAGTTGTTAGCAAGAGCTTAACAAACATGTGAGAGGAAAAAAAAAGACAAAAATATGAGAGGATTATATATTCCAGTCACTGCAGCAGCTTAATACAATAAGAGTGATGGAAGTTAGTTACAAAAATAAATCAGGCAAGCAAAATTGTTAAGAGGCATGGACATGAAAGTCCCCAATAAAATGAGTGGCATTGTGACTGTAACGTGTCTGAGTCCTCAAACTGTGATACGCTTCTGATTCCTATTTCTAAGTTTTTGACCCAGCACCTTCAGCTTCCCTGAAAGGGCAGAACTGCTCTCCTTATTTAGGTAAGCAACTTTTCAGCTCTGAGGAGATTTATAATTAAGTACAGAGAAAATAAGAAGTTAGTCTTATAATTTTAAATTGAAAGATATAGAAGAGTTTGACTCAATGTAGAAACTACATTGAATGTTACAAGATTTTGAGAGGTATTCTATACAGAAAAGTATTTGATGTTCAAAAGTTGTTTAAATGCTCAGTAAGGTTTTGCTTATGAAAGTGTCAAGCTTACTGTCAGGAATTCAAAACGTGTAAAAAAGTCAAATATATTGAAATGTACAAACGTAATTTGAAATTAATTAATTTTTAAAACCTGCTTATTTGCATATATAACTGATTTATAAATTGAAAAACACAAATTATAGGTTAAAAAAAGGTTTTAAAGTTTTCAACATTAATGAAACTAGCACTGCATTGTAAATTAAGTATACTTCAATAAAAAGTTCTTCCTTTAAAAAAAAACAAATAAAAATCATGTATTGACTTCATATATTAATTTTCAATCCATGTAACTGTAGGTAATTATTTCTAAGCAGAAAAGCCATTCCCTCCAAAATTAAAAAGTAAATGACTCATTATCAATANTGGGAGGGATTGGGGGCAGGAGGAGAAGGGGGTTTTTTACGACGGAGGATGAGATGGCTGGATGGCATCACGGACTCGATGGACATGAGTCTGAGTGAACTCCAAGAGATGGTAATGAACAGGGAGGCCTGGCGTGCTGCCATTCATGGGGTTGCAAAGAGTCGGACACGACTGAGCAACTGAACTGAACTGAACTTAGAGGCCAAAGGCTAAGGAGACTGAGACTGAACAGGAAACTATTACTAAATTAGTTACATCTATGAGTAACTAGCTCTGCTCTGCTGTCCAAAAGACAGGTGAGCGTAGTAAGTGGTCTGACTAGTCATAGATTCACAATGTTAGTTCTGGCTAATCAAGTTCAGTTCAGTTCAGTCAGTTGCTCAGTTGTGTCTGACTCTGCGACCCCATGGACTGCAGCATGCCAGGCCTCCCTGTCCATCCCCAACTCCTGCAGTTTACTCAAACTCCTATCCATTGAGTCAGTGATGCCATCCAACCACCTCATCCTCTGTTGTCTCCTTCTCCTCCTGCCCTCAATCTTTCCCAGCATCAGGAGTCTTTTCAAATGAGTCTGTTCTTCGCATCAGGTAGCCAAAGTATTGGAGTTTCAGCTGCAGCATCAGTCCCTCCAATGAATATTCAGGACTGATTTCCTTTAGGATGGACTGGTTGGATCTCCTTGAAGTCCAGGGGACTCTCAAGAGTCTTCTCCAACACCACAGTTCAAAAGCCTCAATTCTTCTGCGCTCAGCCTTCTTCACAGTCCAACTCTCACATCCATACATGACCACAGGAAAAACCATAGCCTTGACTAGACGGACCTTAGTCGGCAAAGTAATGTCTCTGCTTTTGAATATACTATCAGTTCTGCAATACTAAGCTTTCTTTATAGTCCAACTCTCACATCCATACATGATTACTGGAAAAACTATAGCTTTGACTAGACAATAAGTACCAATAAGTTGGCAAATTAATGTCTCTGTTTTTTAGGTTGGTCATAACTTTTCTTCCAAGGGTCGAGAGTCTTTTAATTTCATGGCTGCAGTCACCATCTGCAGTGGTCTTGGAGTTCCTCCCCCACTACCAAAATGAATAAAGTCTGCCACTGTTTCCCCGTCTAGTTCCATGAAGTGATGGGACCAGATGCCATGATCTTAGCTTTCTGAATGTTGAGTTTTAAGCCAACATTTTTACTCTCCTCTTTCATTTTCATCAAGAGGCTTTTTAGTTCTTCTTCACTTTCTGTCATAAGTTCTGTGTCATCTGCATATCTGAGGTGATTGACATTGCTCCCACCATTCTTGATTCCAGCTTGTGCTTCATCCAGCCCAGCATTTCTCATGGTGTACTCTGCATATAAGTTAAATAAGCAGGGTGACAATATACAGCCTTGACATACTCCTTTCCCGATTTGGAGCCAGTTTGTTGTTCCATGTCCAGTTCTAACTGTTATTCCTTAACCTGCATACAGATTTCTCAGGAGGCAGGTCAGGTAGTCTGGTATTCCCCATTGCTTTCAGAATTTTCCACAGTTTCTTGTGATCCACACAGTCGAAGGATTTGGCATAGTTAATAAAGAAGAAATAGATGTTTTTCTGGAACACTCTTGCTTTTTTGATGATCCAGCAGAGGCTGGCAATTTGATCTCTGGCTTCTCTGTTTTTTTCTAAATCCAGCTTGAACATCTGGAAGTTCATGGTACACGTACTGTTGAAGCCTGGCTTGGAGAATTTTGAGCATTACTTCACTAGCATGTGAGAGGAGTGCAACTGTGCAGTAGTGTGAGCATTCTTTGGCATTGCCTTTCTTAGGGATTGGAATGCAAACTGACCTTTTCCTGTCCTGTGGCCACTGCTGAGTTTTCCAAATTTGCTGACATATTGAGTGCAGCACTTTCACAGCATCATCTTTCAGGATTTGAAATAGCTCCACTGGAATTCCATCACCTCCACTAGCTTTGTTTGTAGTGATGCTTTCTAAGATCTACTTGACTTCACATTCCAGGATATCTGGCTCTAGGTGAGTGATCACACCATCATGGTTATCTGGGTCATGAAGATCTTTTTTGTATAGTTCTTCTGTGTATTCTTCCCACCTCTTCTTAATATCTTCTGCTTTTGTTAAGTCCATACTATTTCTTTCCTTTATTGAACCCAACTTTGCATGAAATGTTCCCTTTGTATCTATAATTTTCTTGAAGAGATTTGTCGATAAGTCGTGTCTGACTCTTGCAAACCCATGGACTGTAGCCTGCTAGGCTCATCTGTCCATGGAATTATCTAGGCAAGAATACTGGGGTGAATCACCATTTCCTTCTCCAGAAGAGATCTCTAGTGTTTCCCATTGTATTGTTTTCCTCTATTTCTTTGCAATGATCCCTGAGGAAGGCTTTCTTATCTCTCCTTGCTATTCTTTGCAACTTTGCATTAAAATGGGTATATCTTTCCTTTTCTCTTTTGCCTTTCACTTCTCTTCTGTTCATAGCTGTTTGTAAGGCCTCCTCAGATAATCATTTTGCCTTTTTGCCTTTCTTTTTCTTGGGGATGGTCTTAATCTGTGTCTCCTATACAATGTCATGAACCTCTGTCCATAGTTCTTCAGACACTCTGTCTATCAGATCTAGTCCTTAAACCTATTTCTCACTTTCCCGGTATAATAGAAATTTTATTTAGGTCATACCTGAATGGTCTAGTGGTTTTCCCTACTTTCTTCAATTTAAGTCTGAATTTGGCAATAAGGAGCTCATGATCTGAGTCACAGTCAGCTTCCGGTCTTGTGTCTGCTGACTGTATAGAGCTTCTCCATTTTTGTCTGCAAAGAATATAATCAATCTGATTTTGGTATTGATCATCTATTGATGTCCATGTGTAGAGTCTTCTTTTGTGTTGTTGAAAGAGGGTGTTTGCTATGACCAGTTTTACTTTAACATAAATAGATTAGAATGTCTACTTTTGGACTTAAGACAGGAGAGTCTCTGCTTTTTGAGATTTTTCTCTTTTGTGAAATGGGAAGAATATCAAGATTAAGTGATAAGGGTTACCATGACACCATTTCCATGATGAGGGTGATGAGCAACTGGGAAGCTTCTGGATGTGGGCAAAGAAGGAAAGCAAGCATGTTCAGGTAAGTTGTAGGCACCTCTTGGGACACAGTATGCACTGTGTCTTTGATGAAATGTTTATAGTGTTTTGCTAAAGCAACAGTCTTAATAGCTTACAGGTCAAAATTTCCTATACTTATGATAATAAAATGTTTCCATGTCTTGTGACAATGCAACAACAGGACTTCCTTGTACAATGAGACTGCCAATACTACTTTTTCAGAGTACTAAAAAAATTTAAATGGTAGGGGTTTCTAACCATGTATGGAAGTATGCAAGTCTATCCTTTGACATAGTCCTCTTGTCAGTGCCCACTGAGTGCATGCTCAGTCATGTCTGACTCCTTGCCACCCCATGGACTATAGCCTACCAGGCTCTTCTGTCCATGGGATTTTTCCAGGCATTTCCTCCTCCAGGGCATTTTCCCAACCCAGGGATCAAACCAACGTATCCAGTGTCTTCTTTACTACTGAGCCACCTGGGAAACCCATCGTTTTCTAAGGATTGCTTCAATTTCTCCTTGTACCTTCTGTCCCAGTATATTTAATAGGGGGAGATCTTTTAGAAAAATTCAATGACAATACCTCCTTTTTCCCTAAGGGCCAGGTTAATCTTGAGATACTGAAGGTTTTTGATAATTCATCTATGCAACATCTAGAATTTAGAATTGTTATTTAGTTGCTCAGTCACGTCTGACTCTTTTGAGACCCCATGAAATGTAGCTCTCTAGGCTTCTCTGTACTGCATTTTGGCCTCTTTTGTTGACCATGATGACTACTCCATTTCTTTGAAGGGATTCTTGCCCACAGTAGTAGATATAATGGTCATCTAAGTTAAATTCACCCATTTCAGTCCGTTTTAGTTGGCTGATTCCTAAAATGTTGACATTCATCCTTGCCATCTCCTGTCTGACCACTTCCAGTTTGCCTTGATTCATGGACCTAAAATTCCAGGTTCCTATGCAATATTACTCTTTACAGCATCAGACCTTGCTTCCATCACCAGTCACATTCACAGCTGGGTGGTGTTTTTGCTTTGGCTCCGTCTCTTCGTTCTTTCTGGAGTTAGTTCTCCACTGATCTCTAGTAGCATACTGGGCACCTACCAACCTTGGGAGTTCATCTTTAAGTGCCCTATCTTTTTGCCTTTTCATTCTGTTCATGGGGTTTGCAAGACAGGAATACTGAAGTCGTTTGCCATTCCCTTCTCCAGTGGACCACATTTTTTCAGAACTCTCCACCATGACCCGTCCATCTTGGGTGGCCCTACACAGCATGGCTCATAGTTTCATTGAGTTAGACAAGGCTGTGGCCCATGTGATCAGATTGGTTAGTTTTCTGTGATTGTTGTTTTCAGTCTGTCTGCCCTCTGGTAGAGAATGATAAGAGACTTATGAAAGCTTCCTGATGGGATAGACTGACTTAGGGGATACAGGGTCTTGTTCTGGTGTTCGGGGCCATAATCAGTAAATCTTTANTTAGTTTTCTGTGATTGTTGTTTTCAGTCTGTCTGCCCTCTGGTAGAGAATGATAAGAGACTTATGAAAGCTTCCTGATGGGATAGACTGACTTAGGGGATACAGGGTCTTGTTCTGGTGTTCGGGGCCATAATCAGTAAATCTTTAATCAAATTTCTGTTGATTTCCTTAGAAGAAATGGAGTAGCCATCACAGTCAACAAAAGAGTCCGAAATGCACTACTTGGGTATAGTCTCAAAATGATCTCTGTTTGTTTCCAAGGCAAACCATTTAATATCACAGTAATCCAAGTCTATGCCCTGACCAGTAATGCTGAGAAGCTGAAGTTGAACAGTTCTATGAAGATCTACAAGGCCTTCTAGAATTAACACCACTAAACAATGTCATTTTCATTATAGGGAACAGGAATGCAAGTAGGAAGTCAGGAAACACCTGGAGTAACAGGCAAATTTGGCCTTGGAGTACTGAATGAAACAGGACAAAGCCTAATAGAGTTCTGCCAAGAGAATGCACTGATCATAGCAACCACCCTGTTTCAACAACACAAGAGAAGACTCTACACATGGACATCAATAGATGGTCAATACAAAAATCAGATTGATTATATTCTTTGCAGACAAAGATGAAGAAGTTCTATACCGTCAGCAAAAGCAAGACCAGAAGGTGTCTGTGGCTCATATCATGAGCTCCTTATTGCCAAATTCAGACTTAAAGAAAGTAGAGAAAACCATTAGACCATTCAGGTATGACCTAAACCAAATCCCTTATGATTATACAGTGGAAGTGAAAAATAGATTCAAGGGACTAGATCTGATAGACAGAGTGCCTGATGAACTGTGGTCAGAGGTTCATGACATTGTACAGGAGACAGGGATTAAGACCATTCCCAAGAAAAAGAAATGCAAAAAAGCAAAATGGCTGTCTGGGGAGGCCTTACAAATAGCTNATACTTCCAGGGTGCATCACATTCAGTACTAGAAGCTTTACATGCTTGATCTTACTTAATCACCTCTCGGCCTTGGAAGGTAAATGTTATTACCTGCATTTTAGAGATGGAGAAACCACAGCTCGAAGAATTTGCCTAACGAGCCCTGGCCTCAGAGCCCTACACTGGCAACTGCAGGGGGCACCAGCCACGGTATATTCCCTGATACTGATCCCCAGAATCACATGATAATGCTGGCGGGGCTCACCTTATGTTCTGCATCCTCACTCCTCTGCCTCTATAATGATAGACTTTTCCCAAGCAAGAGCACATGCCCCGCCAGACAAGAGGGAGTACACGAGAAGAGGGCCCCAAATTCCCTAAACCTAAAAGTCCAAGTTTTCCTTAAAGGACCACATAGCTCAGATCACAGGACAAGGGCTCCTCATGGCTGTTCCCTGTCAAGGCTGCTGGGGAGCCTGTGTGCAGAGTGGCCTGCGGGAGGGCAGCGCGGGTGGATTTCCTGCTTTCTCCAGGCTTTCTCCTCTCTCTAGCATTATTGTTGAGCATGTCTTTGCCAGTTTTTCTTAGATGCTCTTTGTAAGCATATCTGGATGAAGGAGATAAACTTAACTGCTAATTGTTGTCTGTGTATTTCCCATAAATCATCTTATATCTTCTATGGGCCAAGCTGAATATAAATACTAAGTGATAAATTGTGTTATCACTTTTTAGTCACTCAGTCGTGTCCAACTCTTTTGTGACCCCATGAACTGTAGCCCACCAGGCTCCTCTGTCCATGGGATTTCCTAGGCAAGAATACAGGATACAGGAGTGGGTTGCCATTTCCCGCTCCAGGGATCTTCCCAACCCAGGGACTCAAACCCACGTCTCCTGCGTTGGCAGGCAGATTCTTTACCACTGAGCCACCTGGGAAGCCCCGTAAGTTGTATAGTACTTCGCTATTCAAAGTATGGTCCCTGGACCAGCAGTATTTGGAACTTGCTAGAAAGGCAGAACTCGGGCCCTGCGGATGCTTTGTTGACTTGTGTGTGTCTTGAGGTTTGAGAGGTGTCAGGGTGATATGGAAGAAGGGAATCACTAAGATTGTCAAATCTGGCTCTACATTGAATCACCAAGAGCTTTAAAAATTACTAATGCATGGATGCTATGCCAGAGACTCTTATATGCCTGGTATAGGGAGTAGCCTGTGCTTTTAGGATTTTTTAAAGCCCCCAGAGTGATTCTAACATGCAGCAAAGTCTAAGAACCTCTTGACTAAGTGGTGTGCAATGGTGAAGCTTCTAAAGAACTTGGAAAGGAGGGTGTGTGGTGTGTGGAGGGTGTGCAAGGTGTGGAGGTCAGTGTGACATGTATGTTCAGGGGGTAGTGAGAAGGCCCATCTGGAGAGAGAAAGCAGAGGCCCTGTAAAGGCCAGCTGGGATAAGGGTTAGGGGAGCAGGCTATGGTCACAGGATTCCTGAAGTAGTAAGAACATGGTGCTGCAGGAGATAAAGACCGCTGCTAGCAAAGCTTGCCCTGACAAAGATTTGCTGGACAGGATGGAGAGTGGGGAACCTGGGTCAGAGAGACCAGCTGTTCATAGGAGCCCACATAAGAGTTGATGAGCTTGGAAAGGCAGAACGAGTCTCAGAAGAAATGTAAATGAGGACAGGCATGCTGGGTTCATTTGCCAGGGCTGATGCAAAAGCATCACAAACTGGGCAACACGTACAACAGACATTTATCATCACATAGTCCTGAAGGCCAGAAGTCCACATTCAAGGTGTCAGTGGGTCTTATTCCTTCTGAGGGCTGTAGAGAAGAATCTGGTCCACACCTCTCCTCTTGCTTCTTGTGGTTCGCTGGCAATCTTTAGGGTGGCTTGGCTTACAGAAGCATCGCCCCATCTCTGCCTTCTTGTTCTATGGTGGTCTCCCCGCACATGTCTGTGACCAGATCTCCCCTTTTCATGAGGACATTAGGCTTCCCTGGTGGCTCAGATGGTAAAGAACCCACCTGCAATGTGGGAAACCTGGGTTCGATTCCTGGGTCGGGAAGATCCCCTGGAGAAGAAAACAGCTATCCACTCCAGTATTCTTTCTTGGAGAATTCCATGGACAGAGGACTCTGGTGGGCTACAGTCCATGGGATCACAAAGAGTCAGACATGAAGCACCTCAGTTTACATAGGGGCTGTAAAGCCCCTATGCCCAAATACAGTCACATTCTGAGCTACTTGCTTTAGGAGTTCAACAGATGAATGTGTGGGGCACATATTCAACCAGTAAGACACACCAAAGGAAAACAATCTATAAGAGATCGGTTTTTCTACCTCACAACACAAACAACTGAAGTCAGCTGGATGGAATCTCCATTCCCATCTTCTGAGGTTGGTGAAGATCTCGTTTATCTGGAGGCAGATGCAATAAAAATGAAACTAAAGGGGACTTTCTTTGGCAGGAAGGCCAGCCAAAAATCTTTTATAATTCAGTTTTTCTTGCATCATAGCCATGACAGTTGGTTTAAATGTATCCACTTATAGAGCTGGGATTTACAGTTCCAGGTGTAATATGAAAAAGCAAATGATCTTCTGTATATAGAAATAACTGTCACAGCCTAGCAGAGGTATCAGCAGGCCCTGGATGGTTGGACAGAAAAGGAAATAGAAGAGTCCCTAGGTAGGTGCTGGGCTCTAACAATGCAGCTGGTGGACTGTGGGCCAAGGGCTCAAGCCCACGTTCAAGGAGGCAGGAGCTGTCCAGGGTCAAGTGCAAAGGCCACAGAGGTGAAGGAAGCCAAAGAGTGAAGTCATGAAGGTGAGGTTCTTGGCAAGACACACTCGAACCTGCTGGACGCCTCTGGTGACTCTGATCTGACGACAGAGGCAGTGTGTGCAGTGGGAGGCAGTAATCCGGGTCTGAAGAGCTGAAGGGCCAAATTGCCACCCAGAGGAGGGCATGACCCTCCACAGCTTCAGGTGTGCCCAACGTGGTTCTGCTACAACTCAGCAGCAGGGGCATGGAGCTCCGTCAGCTTTGTTTTCTTCTCCTAGGGGTAGAGATGGGCTTAGGAGGGCAGCCGATCTCAGATGTTACATGCATCACAACCACTGGAGGGACTTAGTAAGACAGATCTTCTTGACCCACCCCTAGAGCATTTGATTCGGCAGCTCTGAGGCAGGAGTCAAGCATGTGCCTTCTGAACAAGTTTTCAGGTGGTACGGACTGTGGGCCACCCCTTGAGAAGTGCCCTGCAGAGTCAGGCTCTCTCACTCTCGCCCCCTCATGATGAATGTTTGAGGAGCAACCGGCCAAGGTGCAGTCTGTGACCATGGGGTGTAAATGTCCTCGTCACTATTTACTGAGGTTCAAGTTCAGCTGGCTAGATAGCATCACCAACTCAATGGATATGAATCTGAGCAAACTCCAGGAGACAGAAGAAGACAGGGGCGCCTGGGTGCTGTGGTCCATGGGATCACAAAGGGTTGGCCACAGCCTACCGACTGAGCAACAACAAATTCAGTGTCTCCTCGGTTCACTGGCTTCATGCTCTAACCAACAGAAGCAAGTGGCCTCCACTTTTAAATCTTCCAGGATCTAAAGGATCCTGACAAGAAGAGAGCTATTTAGTTTCCATGGGTGATCATTTAACCCAAAAGTACAACCTCAAGGATGTGAGAGACACCCTCACATGTACACAGAGTCATTGCTCTGTGCAGTTACCTACTAGAATAGCCAAAGCTGGAAAAATCTAAAGGGCTACCCAAGGGAGAATACATTATGGAATATCCATACGAAATAATGCAACATAGGGATTTAAAAGACTGTACAAACATGAAAAATCTACATGGTATAATTAGAGGAAAAAAAGAAACTGCAAAACAATACATGCTAAATTATCTAGTTCATGATTTTTAAAACCCACAAAGATATGTGTACAAAAGCGTAAAAATAGCCTGGAATGATACACACTAAGCTGTTAAGAACAGTTATTTTGAGGAGAGGAGGGAAAATGGGAGAAACATTATCTCAGTTTCTCATACAAAGAAGATTCTGTCTTTGACTCTTGCCATAGTGGAAAGTTCTGGGCTCTGCCGCGCCCAACGCAGTTCTGGGGTCCCCAGTACAACCAAGGTAGAATCTTGGCATCTAGTCCTATCAATTCATGGCAAATAGAAGGAGAAAAGTGGAAGCAGTGACAGATTTTATTTTCTTGGGCTCCAAAATCACTGCAGATGGTTGACTGCACCCATGAAATTAAAAGACGCTTGCCCCTTGGAAGGAAAGCTATGACAAACCTAGACAGCATATTAAAAAGCAGAGACATCACTTTGCTGACAAAAGTCCATATAGTCAAAAACTACTGTTTTTTCCAGTGGTCATGTATGGATGTGAGAGTTGGTCCATAAAGAAGGCTGAGCACCAAAGAATTGATGCTTTTGAATTACGGTGAGGGAGAAAACTCTTGAGAGTCCCTTAGACAGCAAAGAGATCAAATCAACCAATCCTAAAGGAAATCAACCCTGAATATGCATTGGGAGGACAGCTGCTGAAGCTCCAGTACTTTGGACACCTGATTTGAAGAGCTGACTCACTGGAAAAGATCCTGATGCTGGGATAGATTGAAGGCAGAAGAAAGGGGTGGAAGAGGAAGAGATGGTTAGATAGCAATGGACATGAATTTGAGCAAACTCTGGAAAATAGTGGAGGACAGAGGAGCCTGGCGTGCTGCAGTCCACGGGGTCACAAAGAGTTAGACACGACTTGGCAACTGAACAAGAACAATAGCAACAACCACCTTTGATCAATGAAAGACAGGAAGTAACAGAAAGCGTCCTTGGGTATAACTTTGGTGTAACTGGTTTCTTGGCTATGTCCCTCATGACCAAGATCACCTGAGTTCTCTTACTTTCCTGTGAACCTGTGGCCTCATTGGTAACTCCCACCTTATAGTTACCTTCTGCTTTCCTGGACTCATATCCCTGTTTCTCTCAGTCTCAAGTATTAGCACAGTAAGTTTTATCTCCGACTCATTTTTTCCTAGAGAATCTGAACTCAGACCATCTATTTCTGTGTTCCCTGAACTTTATACAACGATAATGTATTCAGCTAATACTTGTAGCAGGATAAAATAAGATTAAGAGGGGAAGGTTGATCAGTTTATTATGAAGAACGATATGAATGTCCTGGTGATTCGAGGTGCTTTGCTGGAGGAGGGTGAGGCAGAGGAGGTGCCTGCTTCAGCATTTTCCAGGTACTCCCAGAGGAGCTTGGAAACCAAAAGCTCCTCTGTCTGACAATGTGATGTCTTCATTATTTTTAATTGGGTCCCACTGCCCCTCCCAGTCAGGTCCACTGGATCAGACCCTCCAGGAATTATAGTGAAGTGATGTGCAAGTCACTCAGTCATGTCTGACTCTTTGCGACCCTATGGACTATACAGTCCATGGAATTCTCCAGGCCAGAATANGGTGAGGTAGATGTGGGAACCAGGAAGGAGGAAGGAGGTGAAATAGAAGGAAAATCTTGAGGAAAAGAAGGGTTTGAGTGGCATCCATAAGCTGAAGTCAAAAATGGGAGATGCGGGCCCAGTAAGAAATACCCTGAATTAAGAAAAGACCATGGAACCTTAAGTCAGGGAGGTCTACCGTGCACTTTCAAGGTTTTTACTTGCAGTGCCCTCTAATGTTATCACGCACCCCGTCCCTTCCCTTTTCCCTAAACTTGGGACAGAGTCTGCTCCACCATCCTTGCTGGGACACTTTGGAGAGAAGGGACTGAGGCTGAGTCCTGCGTTAGCAAGCTGATGCAAGAAGAGAGAGGTGTCAGAGCCAAGACCAATGACCAGCTGCAGCCCTGAGAGCTCTAGAGAGTGACGCCCCCCAGAAAAGGCAGGCACATCAGAGAACCCTTCTGCAACCTGTGAGATGCTCAAACTATCTTATCTGCATAGTAAAGAATGGCCACAGGATTGTTCAGAAATGAGAGATGTCAGGAATGCATAAATATAATATAAAACAGCTCACTAATAAGGCTGATATTAGTCTTTGAGTCTTAGCATGAAGTGAAAGACATTATCCAGGAACAGAAGCCCCGAGATCTAAGACTAAAAGCAAGGAACAGGGCTAGCGACAAGGCTGGGATTAACTCAGTGATCTGCTCCTCTGGTCACAGCCTTCCCCAGAGCATCATCTGTTATGGGCTGAATGGTGTCCTCCCAAATTTTATATATGGGAGTCCTGACCCCCCAGTACTGCAGAACGGAACTGATTTGCAGACAGGGTCTTTAAAACAGGTAATTAAAGTAAAATGAGGTTACTAGTGTGGACCCTAATCCAATGACTCATGCTCACGCTAAGTTGCTTCAGTCTTGTCTGACTCTCGGTGACCCCATGGACTGTGTCACCTGCCAGCCTACTCTGTCCATGGAATTTTCCAGGCAAGGATACTGGAGTGGGTTACCACGCTCTCCTCCAGGGGATCTTCCCGACCCAGGGATTGAATCCACATCTCCTGCGTCTCCTGCGTTGCAGGCAGATTCTTTCCCCGCTGAGCCACAGGGAAGCCCTAATCCAGTGACCAGTGTTCTTAGAAGAAGAAGCGATCAGGACACAGAAACACACAGAGGGGGGTCTCTGTGCGGGCACGGGAAGAAAGCCATCAACAAGTCAGAGAAGCTTCAGGAGGAAACCCGCACCTCAATCTCAGACTTCCAGCCTGCAGCACTGTGAAATAAATTCTATTTAAACCAGCCAGTCTGTTTCGCAGAGCAGCCCTAACAAACTAATACAGCGCCCCCTCTCCTCTGGTCACTGTTAACTGAGATCAGACGAGTCCCATCCCTACATCCCAAGATGCACCCCCCACACACAAAAAAAAAAACCCTCCAAAGCATGAACAAAAATTCTGAGATAATTTTCACTTTGTGTTTTGACTAATTTGATCCAAACTAGATTTACTCTATATATACAAGGTAATTTTGCACCTAAACGTGTGGTTTCAACAAATGAAACCCTATTGTGGTCCAAGACCAACAAAAGCAATCCGTGCTCTCTTTTACTCTGATCTCCATGAAAGCAAAGTATTTGCATTATGTAGGAATAAAAAATATTTCCAAATTACTTTGGATTAATCACACAAAAATATTTTGCATCTCACTCACTATTTGATTCTGTATTTCTAGGGATTTTTACATGGCCCCTGATGGTGTGAAATCTGGCAGTCTTGGAGCCATTGTGGAATAGTTGGCAGGACATTCTTTGGATATGTTGCTTTTAAAGTATTTGTAAGTTTACAGTCAATATAACTGATTTCTATACTTTAGAGTTTACCTAGTAAATTATTATGATCTTCAGTCTTTGTCAGTATCAAAAAAACACTATGAAAACAAGAGGATACCCTCAAAACTCTATACATACACAACTCTGGGAGTGTTGGTTTGGTCACTAAGTCGTCTGCATCTCTTGCAACCTCATGGACTATAGCCCATGAGGCTCCTCTGTCCATGGGATTTCCAAGGCAAGAATACTGGAGTGAGTTGCCGTTTCCTCCTCCAGAGGATCTTCCTGACCCAGGGATCGAACCCACATCTCATGCATTGCAGGCAGATTCTTTACAGCTGAGCCACCGGGGAAGCCCCATGTACAACTCTAATTGTATCCAAAAGGCAACATAATACACGACTTGGAAAAGGTATCAGTTGTCACTTCTGTGTGAAAAACTTTGGTTCCACTTCTAGGAGTGTATACAGCTGACCTTTGAACAACACCAGTTTGAACCACAGCAGGTCTACATATACGTGGATTTATTTTTTCTCTAAATACATACCGTAGGACTACATGATCTGGGGTTGCACATCCATACATGTGGAACCTTGGATAGGGAGGAGCCAGATCCAGAGGGCTGACTATAAAGTTATACCCAGATTTTCAAATGTATGGGGTGGAAGTCATCAGTGCATCTAACCTCCAAGTTGCTCAATGGTCAACTACACTTAAAAGTTTTGCCACCCCCAAATTATAGGCATCCCAAACAAGTTATCTTTCTTCTCTCTTCTGATTGCTCTTTCAGAATGAATACATATGGCAGACCCATGTTTTAGAGTTTCCTGTTTGA
This sequence comes from Neotragus pygmaeus, assembly GCA_006410875.1. NCBI lineage: Eukaryota > Metazoa > Chordata > Mammalia > Artiodactyla > Bovidae > Neotragus > Neotragus pygmaeus. The sequence goes on along the minus strand of SJYV01001324.1, from coordinate 135,931 downwards.
TTTCCTGGGTACTCAAAGTGAAGGTTTCAACTTTTTCAGACTCATTTTCTCCTCCCCTACACCAACTCTGGCAGTGTTGAACAAAATGGCAATCAAATCCAAAGAAATGCAGAACTAAATGGTGATACAGAAAAACCAAAACATAATATATCTTTATCTCACAAACAAAATTATTTTCCAGACCAGTGCTTCTTAAACATTAATGTTCATAGGAAGGTGTTGGAGGACGCAAAAGTGCTTACCAAACTGAAAACTTATCTTGAGACCAAAAAATGAGGGAGGCAGTTCCAGGTAATCAATGGATCCATTTATTGTAGAGCAACTCACTCACAGGGTAGGCCTAGGAGGGCAAGGATTCAGAAGCATCCACAGCTGCACCCCGCACCCAGTGTCCACAGGGACAATTTTATAGTTAACCTAGGGTATAAGGTATGTGCTTGCAAACAGTATGTGCATTCCTAAGTCAAGATTTATGAATGGGTAACTAGTCTCATGGGTGCTGTGAATACCTCAGCAAAGGTCTTCATCATTGTTTGGGGACTAACAGAGCACTGAGGCCACCTGGCCCTAACAATCATTAAATAATATCTATTAACCACAAAGCCCTTCAGGACAGAGAAGTGATTTGCTGCACAGTATAGTCCTGGGTCCGGTGAGTGGAATAACAGAAGGGACTGCGCTGGGCCAAGATGGCAGTAGTTATGCTAACAGCCATACAGTTGCAGACCCGAGGGGCTTTGGAATGGGTCCTGAGATTCTGCATTCTGTATGAAAAGCTCTAAGGTAATGCTGATGCTGCTGATTTATGAAACACTTTAAGTAGCAAGATTCTAGATCTATAAAAATGTAATTACACAAAGTATTAGAACAATGTAGAATATTTTTTTAATTGAAAGGTCAGAGTTTCTTTCCACAGTAGGTTTAAAGAAAAATGCAGTTAGGTCTAATGCATAAAAATTTAAACTTCTATACAATGAATACTTCTGTATGATGAAGCGAAGGACAGTAAAGAAACTGATAGCATATTTCCAACATATATAACAAAACTTACTATTCAGAATAAACGAAGGACTCCTTGAAATCATAAGATTGAAATCACAGAAGAGTTACAATTTAGCAATAAACATGTGAAGTTGCATCAACCTTCTAGTAAGGAAGGAAATGCAGATTGAAACCACATGAGGTATTTTCTATTCACCCAGTTGTCAGAAATTTAAAACAATGCTTTTTGGCATTTTATAAGCTGTCATTGTTAATTTTAAGGCAATACAGCTCCAAAAATATGTATATTTTTTTTATCATAGATTCCAATTTAAAGATGAGGAAACAGATGCCCAGAAACATGAAACAATTTGCCCAAAATTACTTACTGTAGTAACTGTAGTAACTCCTAACTGGCAGTTTAGCTTTGAAAATCAGAGATGTTAGGGTTAAAAATTTCAATGGCATGCTGCAATCCTTAACAGAAAGACTTACCATTCTATCCCATTTATCATTGTTGGAAATGGCATCAGTGCTTTGTTTTCTATAATAGATGATGAAAATGTATAATTCAATTTTTTTATCATATCTTTCTATGTGTATTCATGGTATTATATATGCACATATATAAACAACTGAGATCATATCATGAAATAACTGTATAAAACATTACATAAAAATATGCATTAACATTATGTAAAAATACTTTCAGGGAATTCTGCGGTGGTCTGGTGATTAGGATTCTGAGTTTTTACTGCCAAGGGCCTGGGTTCAATTGCTGGTTGGGGAACTAACATCCCACAAGCATTGTGGCCCCAGAAAAATTTTTTTCACTAGTAAGAAAATACAATTTTAATAATTCCTTAATGGATCATCATATGGTGGAATATGTCGTTATTTATTCAACATGTCCCCAGAATTGAATGATTGGTCATTTCTCCCTCTTTCTTGCTTGCTGCTGCTGCTGCTGCTAAGTCGCTTCAGTTGTGTCTGATTCTGTGCAACCCCATAGATGGCAGCCCACCAGGCTCCCCCATCTCTGGGATTCTCCAGGCAAGAATACTGGAGTGAGTTGCCATTTCCTCCTCCAATGCATGAAAGTGAAAAGTGAAAGTGAAGTTGCTCAGTTGTGTCCGACTCTTCGCGACCCCATGGACTGCAGCCTACCAGGCTCCTCCATCCATGGGATTTGCCAGGCTTACGCTAGTCTAAAAACCATCTTGACAAACAAGTAAATCGGTTAACAATTTGGTCATTATTTCCTTGGGAGAGTTACTGAAAAGTAGAATGTGAATCAAAGGGCTGAAATAATTTTAAATCTTTTGATACATGTCAGCGAGTTGGGTCCATCTTTGCATGAAATGTTCCCTTAGTATCACTAATTTTCTTGAAGAGATCTCTAATTTTTCCCATTCTATTGTTTTCCTCTATTTCTTTGCATTGATCACTGAGGAAGGTTTTCTTATCTCTCTGTGCTATTCTTTGGAACTCTGCATTTAAATGGATATATCTTTCCTTTCCTCCTTTGCCTTTCACTTCTCTTCTTTTCACAGCTATTTGTAAGGCCTCCTCAGACAACCATTTTGCCTTTTTGCATTTCTTTATCTTGGGGAGAGTCTTGATCACTGCCTCCTGTACAATATCATGAACCTCTGTCCATAGTTCTTCAGGCACTCTGTCTATCAGATCTAATCCCTTGAATCTATTTGTCACTTATATTTAGAATATTCATTTTTGTCCATCATATTTATGGCAAGTATTTCCCCCACCTTTTGCCTGTTTTTTCTTTCTCACTGAGGAGCTTTTCTGCAAGGCCAGTAATTCTATACTTCTGGATTTGTAACAAATCCTTCTCCAGTCCCAGTGCTACCGTGGCAGGTCCAGGCTCTCATGATCTTAATATTAAATACCAAGAGTCTTATAATGACCTCCTGTTCCACACTTTTCCTCCCAAGCCCATCCTGCTGGAGAGCAACAGGTTTCTCATCCTAAAACCTGTTCTGAATCGTTATACATGTGAAAGGAGACAGCTTGCTTGCACTCAGTGTAAATGAGTTCATGCTGATGAGCCTGCATTTGCCTAGAGAGAGAATCAATACCTTTCCTAGCCTCATCCAGATCAGAAAAAGATAATTACTTAATTTCTTCTGGATACCTCTATTAAGGACTCACATCCAGGCCATTCTCCTCCCAGGTTTATTTTAAGCAGATTTTTTTTTTAATCTGTCTTTATTTCCAAATCCACTTATTGTCTGGTCCAAAGAAGTTGCCAGTTCCTATCAAGTCAAATTTGCTCCTGACTTAAAACCTTTTGGACTTCCCCGAGGGCTCAGCAGTAAAGAATCTGCCTGCAATGTAGGAGACGCAGAGGTGCGGGTTTGATCCCTGGGTCCGGAAGATCCCCTGGAGAAGGAAATGGCAACCCAATCCAGCATTCTTGCCGGGAGAATCCCATGGACAGAGCATCCTGGCAGGCTACAGTCTTTGGGATCGCAGAGTTGAATGCGACTGACCACATAAAACCTTTTGTTTCCTGATCACTTCCCCTCAGACAGCAGGGGAGCCTTGCTCTGCTCTGAGCTGCTCTTTTCTCAAATCAGCTCAACTCCTGAATAGCTAGACAGAGGCACCCGCGTGTCTGTGTTTCCCCTCATCCCTCCTCGCTACTCGTGAAAACAGACCATGGTTATCTGTTTCGCCGAACACCAGAGACACACTGTCTCCTTCAGAGGGTCATCTCTAGGTCATTCTCATGAAAGGAGGGGCTTAAGTTGAAGTGAATGTGACAGCCCGAGGGCTGGTCGCGAAATGAGATGTGAGTCCCTGGGGTCAACTCACCAGGGTGCCTGCAAGTGTCTAGAGAAGCAAGAAGAAACTCTCTTCAAGGACAGAGGTGGAGCCCGCTGCCCGGGTCCCGCAGACTGAGGGCCCCCTCCTCTGCAGCCTGTGAACTTTGCTTCTCTGGAGACAGTGTCTGAAGGGGTCGTAACCCATTCTCTCACCACGAAAGACACAGACTTTTTCCAGCTCCCAGAAGAGTGTGGGGCAGGGGTGTGAGTCTCCTTTGAGTTCATTGCCCTGTGTCTTCTCTCTCTCTGGCCCCTCACAACTTGGTGAGGGCAGGGGGTATCTGACTAACGGATCTGAGCCCTGTAACCTTCTGAAAATGCTAATGCGTAAGAGAAGGGCCCCAGGAAGCATCAAAAAGCTGACGTGACTAGGGATGCGTCTGAACCTGTGCAGAGGGACGCGGCATATTTATCAGGCAATTTTCCAAGCATGCTGGGTCTCCTTGAAGATGCCACAGGCTCAGGAGCTCCTGGATGTCACGAATCTTGTGTTTAACGGCAAGATTATTTTCAGTTTAAGTCTCTTTTGCTTCACTGTCTTCTGCTACAGGTTGTCCAAACAGGCACAAGTCTGCTTTTTCGGTGGAGGGTGTTTCTGGAGGAAGGGGTAGGAATGGGGCAAGAAAGGCAATGACTAGCTTCTTTAGCTCCTCCTTGCTTTACATATTTTGCTTGTTTTCTACCTTTGCTCTCCTTGATTTAACCATTTCCTACTATCTCACAATAACTCACAGAATAAGAATTGAGAAGAACCTTGGAAACCATAAGACCTGACCCCCTCATGTTGCAGATAAGAAAACTGAAGTCCAATGAGGAGAAACAAGTTGCCTAAGGTCACACCTGTACAGGGTGGAGATCCCCCAAGACGGACTGCTCTTACCCTACCCAGGTTACCTAGTGACCAGCACACCCTCCCATGCTCTCCGCTGTTCTCCTTTCCCTCAGCACCTGGAGGTCCAGATGGCCCAGACATCCCTACAGCACCTGCGATGTGATGGCAGTCCTTTTCTGGTTGTTCCACAAATACGATCAAAAACAAACTCTCATCTTCGAGATTGCTCAGAAATTCTCCCACCCTGCCCCCTCAGGTCCCTAGCTTGTATTGGGTCCCAAGAATTACACGTGGTCCTCGGGAAGGGCAATGCTTCTGCACACAGGTTTTATTTCCCCAGTTAGACCACAAGAAATGGAAGCACTCTCCCTTCCCTCCTCTTCAAGCAGAATTCAGTTTGATGGCTGAATTGAAATCTGCAATGAAAAGAATCCAAGCAAATGAACTCAGACCACTGCACAGAGGAGGGCGTACAGGAGGGGGGATGATGAGAAGGGGGGGTGGATCTCTGTAGGGACCAACAGACAGGAGGGTGTGGCTCCAGCTTTGCTAACATACGCAGAGATTCTCCTTACAGTGCTGCTGTCCTCACAAATACGGTTTTTGCTTCACCTGATAGACATTTTTCTCAGCCCTCCACCTCCATCCTGGGGCTGAATCCGACAAAGCACATGAAAGGCATGCCGGCATACCAGGACTCGAGGATTCCCTACCCTGGAAACAAAACCAAGGCTGTTGCATCCTGTGGCCAAAGCATAGCCTGAAAAAAATGCTGCCTGATCACCCCATCTCATTCTGTTCAGGCCGCTGGACAGCACACTTGCCAGCTCCAAACTCACTTTTTGTGCAAAGACTCAATACACCTATTGAGATCATGTCCAGGAATGGGCTTTCCTTCTGCTGCCTCCAGGCAGAAAGCCCAGCAGACTCTGTTTTGTGAGCTGAGCCCCAGACAGGGAGAGCCAGGACACGGGGAGACCGCCTCCCCCACCACCCCCCATCTGCATTCATCTCTCTTGCTTTGTGTCCTTGTCCTCCGCCACAGCAGTGTCCCATTTACAGAGATCCACCTGGGCACAGCACTCTGCTGAGTCCTGAGAGAAACAGGATAAAGAGAATGGGCACTTTGAGTTATGGTAGGATTTCCAAGGAGCAACGTCCTGAAATCTTGTGTAAACAAAAGTATCTAATCACCAGGTACCACTAGCAGGCATCTTTCTGAAGGGGGTCTTCTGCTTTGAGCCTGCACGGAAACTGTTTTTACCACCTAATTGCTCCAGTATGTATAGTTGAGAACTGCCTGGAATCTACTTGGTATTTATTTGGTTGTTGGAATTTTGGTGAATTCCCTCTGTATTGATTTATATTCCTTCTCACCTCCTCCTTCTCTCTAGCATCACTGCCTCCCAGTTTTCAGTGTTAAAGACACATCTTTATTCATAGTCATATGAACACATACAAATGTTTATAAGTATACTTAAGAATTTTCCTTTTTGTATTTTTTTTTTACAAAATGAATTCATACTAGGTTAGTTTCCTTGCTATTTGATTTCTCGCTTAGCAATGCATGATAAACATCCCCCCTGGTGAGTGGATATAGTTCTCATTCTCTTCAATGGACACATTATATTCTATGGTTGTGTGTTCATCAACTCATTCAGTCATTTCTCTACTAATGATAACTGAGGTTACTTGCACTATAAAAGGGCTTCCAGTCACTCAGCAGTAAGGAATCTGCCTGCAACGCAGGAGACAAAGGACACATGGTTCAATCTCTGGACCTAGAAGATCCCCTGGAGGAGGGCATGGCAACCCACTCCTGAATTCTTGCCTGGACAATTGCATGGACAGAGGGGCCTGACAGGTTACAGTCCATGGGGTCACGAAGAGCCAGACACACCTAAAGCGACTGAGAACGCATGCACACACTACAAAAAATACCACTATGAACAGTGTTGCTGAAAAATCCTTGTTTCCATGTCCTTAAAAGTCGAATTTTGTTTCTGTAGAATAGCTTCCTCAGAATGGCATTCCTAGGCCAATTATATGTATTTTAAAGTAAAAGTGATTAGTAGGTATATTTAAAATGATGTATTTTAAAATGCATGTAATTGTAATAGAAATAAATGTTGGTTAGATTGTTTTCCAAAAAGGCTATGGTGTTTCTACTCCCACCAGCAATAAATGGAAGGCCCCATTCCCCATTTCCTAACCAGCACTGAGTTTTAGCACTATTTCTTAACTTCTGGCAAATAGTTGAGTGAAAAAAACTTTAATTACACTGGCACATCAATTTGCATTTTCCTGATTACTAAGAAGATGGCTCATCTTTTATTTATTGGCCATTTGGACATTTTCCCTATAAATTGTCCACTCGTGCATGCCCTTTGTCCATTTTTCTATTGAGATATTAAATTTTTTTTTACAAGTGAGTATGAGCACTGATATATTTTGGATGCTAACCCTATGTTATGTTTTTCACAGCATGTAATCTGTCATTTGCCTCTCTTTTGTCTTATAAGTAAAGGTAATCTAATATATGCTCATCTTTTCTTTCAAAGCACTTAGTTCCAGGTACTATTCTAAATACACAAAAACCCAGGAGATGGGTAATCTTTAATTTTCACAACAGCTCATTGAGGTAGATAAAATTGCAGTACAGAAGCAAAGTGACTTGTCCCAGCCATACACCTGTTAAATAATACAGCAGAGACTTGAACTCAGGCAGTAGGGTTCCAGAATCTTCATTTCTCTGTCATCCTGCCTCTTCTGCAGTTTTTACTTGGAATCAACCATTTTCTTCATTTCCATCTGACCCATTTCTGGATACCCTGCTTTTCCATTTATCCCCAGGGGCTGCTACTGGCACTGGGACAGAGGAGCCTGGTGGGCTGCCATCTATGGGATTGCTCAGAGTCAGACACGACTGATGCGACTTAGCCGCAGCAGCAGCTACTGGCGTTATTGTTTGTACAGTTCTTCCTGTATGTGTCCTACATGTGTCATGAGTTGCTTTTTGCTATTTGCTAAGAACCTACCATGTGCCTTGGATCAGTCAGTGCTTTACGTGTATTGTCTCATTTATTCTCACAACATCCGTATCATGTAGGCACTAGCGTTACCTCCATCTTTCAGCTAAGAAACCCAAGGCACAGATGCAGTGTCAGGGCACACAGGGAATAAGTGGCAGGGGAAAAAAATTCAAACCTAAGTCAGCCTGATTCCAAACACTGCTCTGAGCCAGGCCTCTATGCTCTCCCAACTTGCAAAGCTAGAGAATGCTCTGATTACCATCTGAAAGAGACTTGGCAAAGGCAGACCTGAGCCTCTCTTGTCAACCAGCTTCCTGGCCCAAGGGAGCAGCATTGCACCCTCCTGTGCCACCCAAGCAAGAGGCCTGGGGTGACTCCAGCACTGCTCACCGCCTTCTGTCTCCAAGTGCACCGCTCATGTGCCGTGAAACCCCTCTGCTGTTTCTTCCTCTCCTCTCACAGAGCTCAGGTCTTGGTTCCAGAGCCTGGTACATCTGCCCTACATGGTCAAAAGCTACCTCTAGGTGCAGTTACCTAAGAAATGTTTTTGTTCATGATGGTGCTGTATGACCAAGTAATATTTATTTATTTCCCTAGTGGCCGCTCAGGCACAAGTATTCTACTATCTTTTCACTGGCATGATTTCCCAGGAAACATTTTATTTCACAAGTAGCAAAACTGGAGGATAAAGTCTCACCTAGATGAGACATTAATCCATAATCTGGATTTCTTTAGCACTTAGCTAGTTAAGATAATTTTGTAAAAATTAGTGAGTCTTTCAAGAAGTTACCCTTCTCACATAACAAGTATTGCAGAGTCAATTCTATAAATGTGTGCAATCAGGACGCACTCATTTTTTTTTAATCTCATAAGCACAAGCAGAATAGTTTTCACATCTCTTTATCACTAGATGTCCTTTTTTCTTTCTACTTATCTAGAGTCTTACACAAAAATTCATAAACAAATACTTGAAAGGTCCCAATGGAAGCACATTAAATGGTTTTACACTGAGAACTTGGACAAACTGGAATTTACACCCATATTTTCACATCCAAAAGTTCAGTTGTTCTGAACAAATTCCAACAATTGTAAGAACTTTGGAATGAAAGGAGTCAAAACTGAAACCTTGGACTTACATCGTCTGCATTCAATACGGATTCCCTTAGACTTGGGAAAAAAAAAAATCCCCATCTATGCATAATGGCCCCGTGGCTTTTTATCTGATGCTAATCAGCAGGGACTTGCCTGGCAAGTCCATGAGTATGGCCCTTACACCTCAAGGACAGGCCCAGTGACTTCCAGGCCTTCTCTAGGCAACTGGCACAAACATTCAAAAGAATGTTCTTTTCTGGACCTGTTTTTTTACTGTAGAATTCTACTTGCTTGTTTATTTCTGGCTGTGCTGGGTCTTCCCGCTGCTCGGGGTTCCCTCTGGTTGGGGAGCGCACAAGCTGCTCTCTGGGTGTGGGCCCTGGCTTCTCACCGCGGTGGCTTCTCTTGTTGCAGAGCTCAAGCTCTAGGGCTCCAGGGCTTCAGTCGTCGTGGCACGTGGGCTCCGCAGTCGCAGTTTCCAGACTCTGACGCACAGGTCCAATAGATGCGGTGCACATGCTTAGCTGTGGGATCTTTCTGGATCAGGGATCAAGCCTGTGTCTCCTGCACCAGCAGCCAGGTTCTTTACCACTGAGCCACCGGGGAAGCTCTAGACCCTTATTATTATTTTTTTTTTAATGGTTCATTTTTTAAAATTCATTTATTTTAATTGGAGGCTAATTACTCTTACAGTATTATGGTGGGTTTTGCCATACATTGACATGAATCTGCCAGGGGTGTGCATGTGTCCCCCATCCTGAACCCTCCTCCCACCTCCCTCCCCATCCTTTTATGGATAAGAAAGCTGTGGTACATATACACAATGGAATATTACTCAGCTGTTAAATAGACCTATTATTTTTGATTTGTGTTAAGGCTAAATATACATGCTGCTGCTGCTGCTAAGTCGCTTCAGTCATGTCCGACTCTGCGATCCCATAGATGGCAGCCCACCAGGCTCCCCCATCCCTGGGATTGTCCAGGCAAGAGTACTGGAGTGGGGTGCCATTGCCTTCTCCGGTGCATGAAGGTGAAAAGTGAAAGTGAAGTCGACTAGTGAACCTTAAAAGTAACAAAAAACCGACTTGAATAATCATAATAAGCAATAACCAAACCAATAAAATTGCTCGTTTATTCTCACTCATAGGCCTTTAGAAAATGACATTGTTGTTTGTATTTCGGGTTTGAATGTCAAGTGTTATATTTCATACCAGAAGCTGAAATGACTGAATGACTGCTTTCGTGATGGGATCCACTCTGCATTCTCCCTTCTGATCCTGAAATCCGCTCTATAGCTCTTTGAAGAGCTGGTCTCTTCTTCGGGTGAGCTTGAATTCTTCTAGTGACAGAATTTATTACCTCATTATTTGTCACAGTTTGGTGAGTTACTATTTACCTTCTCATACTCCTGCTGTTGTTTAGTCACTAAATCGTGTCCAACTCTTTGAGACCCCATGGACTGTAGCCCGCCAGTTTCCTCTGTCCTTGGGATTTCCCAGGCAAGAACACTGGAGTGGGTTGCCATTTCTTTCTCCAGGGGATCTTTCTGCCCCAGGGGTCGAACCTGTGTCTCCCACATTGCAGAAGTATTTACTGCTGAGCCACCTCAGGGTAAAAAATAGGCATAGTCTTTCTCCCACATGAGAGCCAGCATGTGCAGGTGTGTTCAGCTGTGTCTGACTCTTTGTGACCCCATGGACTGTAGCCCACTGGAGTCCCTGGGATTCTCCAGGCAAGAATACTGGAGTGTGTTGCCATGCCCTCCTCCAGGGGACCTTCCTGACCTAGGGGTTGAAACTGCATCACCTGCCATCTCCTGCATTGCAGGCGTGTTCTCTATCCACTGAGCCACCGGGGAAGCCCAAGAGCCTGCATAACTGGTACCAAAAGAGAATAGCAGCATTTATACCTAATGATGAAAAAACTTAATGGCTTGTTTAAAGTTATTTCATGAAAAAACTTAATGGGCTTGTTTAAAGTTATTTCATGGTAATGTCTTAGAAAAACAGAGTATGAGGCCAGTAGTCCACAAAGATGAACAGAAAGTTCACAAAGGTCCCTGANATACCTAATGATGAAAAAATTTAATGGCTTGTTTAAAGTTATTTCATGAAAAAACTTAATGGGCTTGTTTAAAGTTATTTCATGGTAATGTCTTAGAAAAACAGAGTATGAGGCCAGTAGTCCACAAAGATGAACAGAAAGTTCACAAAGGTCCCTGAAGGTCCACAAGGACCCATGAAAGCTTTATTTGTCTCAGGATGTGGCTCCGCTGGTGTGTTTTGCTCTTTGATGGATATAGATGCAGCCTCTAATGTCTTCTCTGTGGCTCGGACTTTCTCTTCCTGTCTCTCTTGCTTATCCTGAGACACTCTTTCTCTACTCCATTTTCTTCCTTTTTCTTTCTTCAATCTTGAACCTTTAGGAAAACTGAAATTTAACATAAAATTTTAATTAATTGCGCTTAGTGACTAAAATTTACATAGTCTGATCTTAATGTATGAGTGATTCTCTTCTTTAACAAGTTAAATTTTTTAAGGGTGAAAAATAAAGTCACAGATTTGTTTTTCCTTGAAATTGCACAAAGAAACTCTATAAATACACCTTAAAAATTAATCTAGAAATTCAACTACAGTGGGCAAGATGGAAAACTAAGCAGATGTGGGGAGAGAAATGGGCACAAGAGTGTCCACTGAAAGATTCATTTATTTTTTGGCTGTGCTAGGTCTTTGTCGCTGGGCTGGCTTATCTCTGTTGCGGAGAGTGGGAGTTCCTCTCTAGTAGCCATGGTGGCTTCTCTTGTGGAGCACAGGCTCTGGGCACCCAGGCTTAGCTGCTCCCCAGCATGAGGAATCTTCCCAGACCAGGGTTCCAACTCACGTCCCCTGTATTGGCAGGCAGAATCTTATCCACTGTACCACCAGGGAAGTTTTACTAAATTCTTTAAAATATTTAATTATCAAACTATATAAATGTATTCAAAAAAATGAAATACAAATATCAAACTAAGTAACCATACTTTTTCCTCTTGTCATTTTGAACACCCTAAATAAATAATTCCCTACTTCTTGCATACAGTCTGATTTTACATAGCATGCCTTTTTTAGAATCAGAATTGAAACAGAAGAGAAATCTATTATTTCCCTGATATCAAAATTTGCCAGTCTTATTTTTGCTAGCATATTTGCCTAGGTAAAATATATTACAGCTAGATAAATATTTCATCAATGAAAGCAGTATTTTCAAGGTTGCCTAGAAAATAATGTCAGTGCCTATTAAAGTATAGTTAAATCAAGTGCGATGATTTCATTTTATGTGATGATTTAATTTTATGTGTCAATTTGTCTGGACCACAGTGCTCAGACATTTGGTCATTGTTCTGGATGTTTCTATAAGAGGTTTTTGTTTTGTTTTGTTTTGTTTCTGTCCCAAGTCTTAGTTGTGGCTCTTGGGATCTTTGTCACAGCATGTGGGATCTAGTTCCCAGGCCAGGGATTGAACCTAGGCCCCCTGCACTGGGAGTGTGGATTCTTAACCAGTGGGCCACCAGGAAAGTCCCTACAAGAGTGTTTTTGAATGAGATTTACATTTAAACCAGTGGACTTTGAGGAAATCAGGTTGCCCTCCATAATGAGGATGGGTATCCTGAACAGAACAAAGACTAGCCCCAAACTAGTCCCCCAGGCTAAGAGTTCTGCCAGCCAACTGCCTTTGGATATGAAAGGCAAGTTTTTCCTGAGTCTCCAGCCTGCCAGTCTCTTCCATCAGATTTTGCACTTGCTATGCCTCACAAAACCATGAGCCAATTCCAAACCACACCTCCCACACTCTCCCCTGTTGACTGTTTCCCTGGAGAAGCTTAACTAACATTTTAGGCTACTAAAGTGCACTTATTCAACATCTATGATTCGTGTGGCATCGTGTGGCAGGTGCTGGGCTAGGGCCAGGGCAGAAAGACAACTAAAAGAACCCCTGATGGCAGGGAGCCCAGGAATCAAGTGAGGGAACAGGTAAGAAATTCATAGGATGTTGCAAGTGCTACCCCTGTAGTAACAGGGACTCCAGGAAGGAGTGGTTGGTTTGAGGGCTGGGGTTAAAGGAATGCCTGGAGAAAGGCATGAGCAGTAATGATCTGCAAGGTCCAGAACCCCAGCCTGCTGACCTGGATGCAACTGCCTGCTTCGTGCCTATGGCCTAACAGCCACTCAGGAGCACTGTAAGGATAACCAGGGACCTACTTGCTGGGCTTTGAGTTTATCAGATAAAAGAATTCCTATAAATACCAAGTAGAAGTAGAAGGAATAAATCACACGCCTGTTTTTCTGTTTTCTGCAAAGTTAGTGAAAATTTTTTGCTAACTATCATGTCCTTTATATTTCTGGAAATCCAGCTCATAGTATATCAGTGCAATATTTATAAAGTTCATTTATCAGATATATACATTTAGAAATAGTCACTAAAACAATTCATTAATTTTTAAACAGAGACAAATGGTACTTATTCATTATTCATTTACTTATTTACTTTATTAAAATTTTAAAATAAAAAAAAACTACCATTTTTTCTTTGCCATAATGTTCTTATAAATCTAGATGCCATAGAGGATGTAAAATATACACAGGGTGTGTATTTTCACAGATTATTAGTTGAGACATCTTGTATCTTTATAAGAAATTCATGAGAATGTACAGAGATCTTTACCACTCATGAGACAATTCTGGCCTAAATCTGTCTTCAGTACCCAAAACCAAAATATTTCCCCAAATCAAAATTCAATTTGTGAAGGGAGATCTGGAATTCAAAGCAGAGTAAGAAAATGGATGTAAAATGAGTTGAGGCTAAAATTCATTAAAACGGAGGGATTTTGATAACGACAACAACAGACAGATGTGGAAAACAGAAAGCATAAGCTGTTTGATAGCAGGCTTTGATGCTGAATTTATAGGATGTGCGGGTCATTGTGGAGAGGGCTGACAAAACGTGGTCCACTGGAAAAGGGAATGGCAAGCCACTTCAGTATTCTTGCCTTGAGAACCCCATGAACAGTATGAAAAGGCNCCTTGTCTAACTCAGTGAAACCAAGCCATGCCTGTGGGGCAACCCAAGACAGGCAGGTCATGCTGGAGCGGGCTGACAGAACGTGGTCCACTGGAAAAGGGAATGGCAAGCCACTTCAGTATTCTTGCCTTGAGAACCCCATGAACAGTATGAAAAGGCAAAATGATAGGATACCAAAAGAGAAACTCCCCAGGTCATTAGGTGCCCAATATGCTACTAGAGATCAGTGGAGAAATAACTCCAGAAAGAATGAAGGGATGGAGCCAAAGCAAAAACAATACCCAGTTGTGCATGTGACTGGTGATAGAAGCAAGATCTGATGCTGTAAAGAGCAATATTGCAGAGGAACCTGGAATGTCAGGTCCATGAATCAAGGCAAATTGGAACTGGTCAAACAAGAGATGGCAAGGGTGAACATCGACATTCTAGGAATCAGCTATGCATTCTAAGTGACTAGAAAAACACGTATCTTTAATTACAGTATCATACAAAGCATTTTCACTGCCCTAAAAAGCCTCTATGCTTTACCTATTCATCCCTTTTCCTAGGAACCACAGATATTTTTACTGTGCCCATAATTCTGTCTTTTCCAGAATGTCATATGGTTGAAATCGAACAGTGTATAGCCTTTACAGATCAGCTTCTTTCATTTAGTAACATGCATTTAAGTTTCCTCCTTGCCTTTTCATGGCTTAATAACAGTTCTTTTAGCACTGAATAATATTCTATGGTCTGGATGTGCCTCAGTTTATCTATCCACTCACCCACTGAAGAACACCTGGTTACTTCCAAGTTATAGCAATTATGAATAAAGATGCTATAAATGGCCATGTGCAGGTTTTTGTGTGGACATGTTTTCAACTCCTTTGGGTAAATACCAAGAAATGCAACTTGTGTACTCTATGGTAAGAGAATGTTTAGTTCTGTAAGAAAGTGTCAAATTTTCTTTCAAAGTGGCTGTACCATTTTGCAGTCTCACCAGTAATGAATAAGAGTTCCTATTGCTCCAATACTCCTCAGGATTGGGTGCTACAAGAGTTCCAGATTTCGGCCATTCTGATAGGTGGGAGGTGGCATCTTACTGTTGACTTACTTTGCATTCCCTGATTACACATGATATGGAACATCTCTTCATATTCGGTCTTTGACTCATTTTTATAGAGTTGTTTCTTATTGTTGAGCTTTAAAATTTCTTTGTATGTTTTAGATAACAGCTTTTTAACAGAAATGCTTTTGCAAATATTTCCTCCTAGTCTGTGGCTTGTCTTCTCAGTCTCCACATTTTTAAAATTTCTTTAGCATATAGAAAGAGAATTATACAGAACTACAATTTTTTCCCCAAAATAAATTCTGGCAAATTGAATGGTATAACAGAGGAAAATTTCTGTGATTTGAAGCCCCCAGTACAGCAAAGTCAAAAACTAAACATTTCATTTTAATTATAAGAAAATTTATCATGATTTTCCTTGATATCTTGAGAAAAGCTCTCCCTAATGACTTAGACATGGACAGTGCCAAGTTATATAATGCAGCACATGGCCTTGGAAAAATGTACCTGGAAAGGTGTTCCAGGTAAATATAGCAGCACTGGGAGGGGAAAAAAATAAAATAAAACTTCATGGGAAAAAGATAAAGAACAATCTATACCTTGACCCTGCTTACCTCAGCAGCTCTCTAGGAACATGACTAAAGGTATCCATTCTAAGGCCAGTCGCAGCTCTCCTTCAAGGCTCTGTGACCTTGAGAAAGTTACTTTAACTCTGTGTTTTGGTTTCCTCATCAATAAAATGAGGGCAACAAGAGTAACTAGGGTTGTTTACAGGAAAAAGTTGATAGATATAAAGCTCTTAGAAGAGTACCTGGCACAGAGCAAGCACTGAGTATTTTTAGCTATTATTTTTATATGTTATTTGTGAGGATCAAATGAAACATTTGTAATCATTAAAAGCTACACAAATTGATACTGTTATGTCAAAAATAAAGAAGAAAATGACGTCTTCTTTAAATCAGATTATTTGATACTTGACAAGGATTTATGGGGCTCTTCTGACATGACTGCTTAAATTTAAAAATTTAAATTCAGCTATGGAAAATAAACACTGCTCTGCTTTTTCAAACTCAGGTAACAGCATTTTTAAAATGTTTTTAATTATTTGACATCTTGTTAGTCAAATTTTGTATAGACTCATTATTTTGGAATCTTGGAGTCTTTCTAAATGCTCTCTAAATTCATCACATTTTAGTAAAAATCATAGTCTAGGGTTCAAATTCCACTCTGCTCTGAGCATGCTCAATGTTGTTTAGGCATATCACTCAGCCTCTCGAAGCCCCAGTCTCCTTACATATAAAATTACCTAGTAGGAGAGGATAATCTCAAAGCTCACATTCAAGAACAAAAGTTCATGAGTTCTAGGTTACGATAAGCATCACAGCCTTTGTTTTAGTATTTGTTTGGAGTGGGGGGCGGTGGATGGCAGCAGCAGATAGCTTTTTAAAAACTTGCCTTAAGTCAGACATTTGGAACTTCAAACACACAAAAAAAATACCATTCTTCTGACTCTCAGGCTGGAATCTCAGACCAGTGAATCTTAAGCTTTTCAATCAAAATGCCATAGGTTTCCTCTACTGTGTAAAATATTAAAAATAAAGACAATTGAAGAAAAATAACCTCTACAATTCTTAGCAAGTTGATACCACCTGAAAATACTTTTTCAGTTTTAATCTCTCTCAGCAAAATAATACCTCTAACTAGCTTGGTGGAAGCAAAAATAAAAAATGTTTCCGAAGGTAGATTAAGCCTGTCATCCTATTCATCTAGGCTGAGACCAACAAAGCACCTGCACTCCTGCCCTGCACTTGTCTCATTGCTGCCCAATTTTAAGAAAACTGAAGTATCAGAACCCCAAACAGTCTCTGACTCCCCATCAATGAACTAACATTGATGGGAAAAGGACAACAGGAGGGACAGGTTGGCAGATGAGAGAGATGAACAGAAAGCATTTTAAAGTCTATCATTTTCTCACTGGTCATATTAATATGAGATGAAGTAGATTTCAAGATGAGAGATATTACCAGAGGTAAAGAAGGATACTTCATAATGATAACAGTGTCCATTCATGAACAGCATGACCGCAAAATACATGAAACAAAAACAGAACTGAAGGGAGAAAAAGAAATCAAATAGAGTTGAAGCATACATTCTTCTTTCAGTCGTTATGTTAATATATCAAACAGAGAAGATCAATAAAGATACTGAAATTTCACCAACACAATCAACCAACTAGATCTACTTCACTTTTATAAAGTACAACAACTGCACGAAATACTTTTTCCAAATACACATAGAACGAATATCTAGAAGGCCTACATGATAGGGGCATAAGTCAAATCTCAAAGTCAAAGAACTTAGAGAATTCCTCCAAGTGCAACAGAATTAAATTAGAAGTCAGTTATCAATAGAAAAACCACAGAATCTGGAAATTACCAAACCTACTTCTAAATAATCCATAAGTCAAAGATGCAATTTAAATGCAAATTAGAAAGTATCTCAAGCAAAACGCTAATGAAGTCAAAATTTGTGGGATGTAGCTATACTGAGCTTAGAGGGAAATTTCTAGCTTTGAATGCTTATATCAGAAAAGAAGAAACACTTAAGAAATAATGATCTAAGCTTCTACTTAAAGAGGCTAGAAAAAAATAAGATAATTAACCTCAAAGTAGCAAAAATGAAAATACAAATGAATGTAAAACAATGAAAGGATAAACAAGGAACAGATAAAATTTAAAAGTCAAAAGCTAGATTTTTGAAAAGATTTTTTTAAGTGATAAATCTTGTCAAGATTGGACCAGGAAATAAAAAGGAAGAAATAAAACCCACAAAATGCCATATTAGGAATGGAATAAGGACATCATTCAGTTCAGTTCAGTTCAGTCGCTCAGTTGAGCGACTGGAAACAGTGTCAGACTTTATTTTTGGGGGCTCCAAAATCACTGCAGATGGTGACTGCAGCCATGAAATTAAAAGACGCTTACTCCTTGGAAGAAAAGTTATGACCAACCTAGATAGCATATTCAAAAGCAGAGATATTACTTTGCCAACAAAGGTCCGTCTAGTCAAGGCTATGGTTTTTCCTGTGGTCATGTATGGATGTGAGAGTTGGACTGTGAAGAAAGCTGAGCACCAAAGAATTGATGCTTTTGAACCGTGGTGTTGGAGAAGACTCTTGAGAGTCCCTTGACTGCAAGGAGATCCAACCAGTCCATTCTGAAGGAGATCAGCTCTGGGATTTCTTTGGAGGGAATGATGCTGAAGCTGAAACTCCAGTACTTTGGTCACATCATGCAAAGAGTTGACTCATTGGAAAAGACTCTGATGCTGGGAGGGATTGGGGGCAGGAGGAGAAGGGACGACAGAGGATGAGATGCCTGGATAGCATCACTGACTCAATGGACATGAGTCTGAGTGAACTCCGGGAGATGGTGATGGACAGGGAGGCCTGGCATGCTGCGATTCATGGGGTCGCAAAGAGTCGGACACAACTGAGCCACTGAACTGAACTGAACTAGGTGTGTCACATGTATCCAAGAGTCTATTCCTTGGAGTTTGGCACCACAAGTACCTGATAGGGACATTTCCAGTGAGGCTGAGGAGTATTTCTGGAGGTGATTTTTCACTAGATGAAACCTCCAGATTGTAAGATGTGATGCTTAAGGTTTTCATCTCCCAAGAGTGCGGTGAAGACATTGCTCTACCAAACACTGATATTTTAATAAAAGCAATTAGGACTCAGCAATTTTGGAGTATCTCTCCTTTCATCAGTTGTGAGTTGAAAGAAGCAAGAGCCAAGTTCATTGGGTGCCCTGTGACTGTCTCAGTGTAAGCACTTTTGAGTTCTTAGAGAAGTGGATCTGAGACTTAGAAAGACTGACAACAATGCTTTGGGCCATTTGTTGGAGGTCCTCAACAGATTTTCTAATTGAGCCATGAAGATATTAGTTTGAGTAAACCAGAGGATTGAGTGTGGTAAACACAGTAAAAGTGTGAAACTGTCCAAACATTGCAGACTTGTCAAAGTACCTGACCAGTAAAATAGGTTCCTCAATCACTGAGTTTCAGGAGGAGTTTCCTAGGGAGGAATAATCTTTTCCAAATGGATGTTAGTCACAGAAGAGGCAGCAGCCTGTCATCAAGGGAAGGTTTCAATTCAGTTCAAAAATATACAGACCATATCTGAAACATATTTATGCCCATGAAATAGAGAAAGTTGTATGACATCATCGGACAGACCTTCGATCATCCATTAAGCAGTTTAAAGTGTCCAGGAACGTTACGAACAGACTTCCCTGGGTTGTACTTCAACAAGTGGGACTGTGAGGTGCAGGCACTTTTTGTAGCCTAGTTAATATTTCCCCACCAATACTGATACATGAATGTTACCATTTTGTCAGTAGACCTATGGTTTGATGCATGTACAATAATGGGGATTAGAAATTTTAGTGACTCTGGTAGGATTGGTTTATTCTTTGGTCTGAACCAGAGGGATAACAGTGCTGTTTATTACTTAGAGGTCCTGGGTGAACCTCCATCCTAGGCCTAATTGCTTCTAACAGGTCAAATAGAAACATTAGAAGAACTAGTACAAGAGATAATGAGGACTTGAGACTCGTAATCTTCTATTATGGGCTTCTTTACTTAAAAGGTATTGATTAATGCTAGGAAGAGGTTTTTTTTTTTTTTTTTTTTTTTGTTTTTGCTNTTCATTTCATTCTCTTTCATATCATGTTTCCTTTTCACTTTTATCTGTGCGACTAGACTGTTTCTGTCTTCCTTACTGAGGACTTAAGCCTGGGATACAGCCTCTCATTTCTGAGAGACTATTCCAAAGAGGTAAGGAAGGGAAGAGACAGAATATATAGAGGTTTTTTTTTTTTTTTTTGCAGTTTGGGTTTTTTTATTTTTTTTTTAATTTTTTTTTTTTAAATTTATTTATTTTTAAATTTAACTTTACAATACTCTATTGGGTTTGCCATACATTTGAGGGACCTATCTGAATTATGATGGGAGATGTGCTGTAAATTTTGCCAGTGTCAGCTGGAGATTTTGTCCATAGGAGGATGGTAGCCGATTCTACAGGACAAATGATCCCTGTTTTCAGAATAAGT
The DNA here is from genome assembly GCA_006410875.1 of Neotragus pygmaeus. Classification (NCBI taxonomy): domain Eukaryota; kingdom Metazoa; phylum Chordata; class Mammalia; order Artiodactyla; family Bovidae; genus Neotragus; species Neotragus pygmaeus. The sequence goes on along the minus strand of SJYV01001324.1, from coordinate 115,925 downwards.
TTTAGGACTGTCAGAGCTGAGACAATTAAAAGATGCCAAAGGTCATTTAATTTACATGATTGGTTACTTTGATGACTACTGTCAAATTCTAGAATTATTTTCCCTTTTTGGTATAAAGAAATTCTGGCATGATACTTCTCTAAGAAGTTTCAATCTAATAAATGGATAAGGGCAGAAGAACGAAGGAGAACAGAATGTGTATCTCTCAAAGGGCCTAAACCAAAGGGAATAGGTTCAGAGATGAGAAGTTCTTGTTGTTTGTTAGAGATTCCACTATTTGAACTGTTTCAGTACTCCAAGGTAGGCACTAATATATATATATATATATAATATATTATAAAAGATGTGTATAAGAGACAGGAACTAAAGATTCCACATGCCATGGGGCAACTAGGCCACACATCACAACTAGAGAGAAGCCCTCCCACTGAAACAAAAAAAATCCCTCAAGCCAAAAATTGACTAAATGAGCCAAAAATAAATCAGTTCAGTACAGTCNTAGCACTTTATATTGAACGCTAAGAGTGTGGCTCCAATGCCATTAGAATTGAAAGAGATTCACCCCCAAATGGAGAAATGTTTCTCCAAGTCATTTAAAAGGGAGAAATGGGAAAAACCTTTAGTCTCTCAGAACCCCATTATTGAGAATTCAGAGAACACTAGAAAGACTGGTAAACTGGTAGAAGGTGCCTAGAGTGCTTAAAACTTTGTTGTTATTGTGGTTTGGTCACTAAGTTGTGTCCAATTCTTTGCTACCTGATGGACTATAGTCTCCTGGAGTTTGCTCAAATTCATGTATATTGATTGAGTTAGTGATGCCATCTAACCATCTCAGTCCTCTGCTGCCCCCTTCTCCTTTTGCCTTCAGTCTTTCCCAGAATCAGGGTCTTTTCCAGTTAGTGAGCTCTTTGCATCAGGTGTCCAAAGTATTAGAGCCTCAGCTTCAGCAATAGTCCTTCTAATGTATATTCAGTGTTGATTTCCTTTAGGATTGACTCATTTAATCTCCTTGCAGTCCAAGGGACTCTCAAGAGTCTTCTCCAGCACCACAATTTGAAAGCATCAATTCTGTGGTGCTCCTCACATCTGTACATGACTACTGGAAAAACCATAGCTTTGACTACACGGACCTTTGTTAGCAAAGTGAAATCTCTGCTTTTTAATCCACTATCTAGGTTAGTAATAGCTTCCCTTCCAAGGAGTAAGTGTCTTCTAATTTCATGGCTCCCCAGTGATTTTGGAGTCCAAGTAAAATCTGTCACTGCTTATACTTTTTTCCCATCTATTTTCTATAAAGTGATGGGACCAGATGCCATGATCTTAGTTTTTTGAATGTTGAATTTCAAGCCAGCTTTTTCATTCTCCTCTTTCATTCTCATCAAGAGGCTCTTTACTTCCTCTTCAGTTTCTGTCATTAGGATGGTATCATCTGCATATCTGAGATTGTTGATATTTCTCCTGGCAATCTTGATTCCAGCTTGTGATTCATCCAGCCTGGCATTTTTCATGATTGTATTCTACCTAGAAGTTAAATAAGCAGGGTGACAATATACAGCCTTTATATACTCCTTTCCCAATTTTGAGCCAGTCAGTAGTTCCATGTCTGGTTCTAACTGTTGCTTCTTGACCCACATACAGGTTTGTCAGGAGATGGGTAAGGTGATCTGGCACTCCCATCTCTTTAAGAATTTTCCACTGTTTGTGATCTACACAGTCAAAGGCTTTACTGTAGTCAATGAAGCAGAAGTAGGAATTTTTCTGGAACTCTTTTGCCTTCTCCATGATCCTGTGAATATTGACAGTTTGATCTCTGGTTCCTTTGTCTCTTCACAAACCAGCTTGTACATCTAGAAGTTCTTGGTTCATTTACTGCTGAATCCTAGCTTGAAGGATTTTGAGTATAACCTTGCTAACATGTGAAATGAGTACAGTTGTATGGTAGTTTCAACATCTTTGGCATTGCCATTCTTTGGGATTGGAACAAAAACGGACATTTTCCAGTCCTGTGACCACTGCTGAGTTTTCCAAATTTGCTGACATATTGAATGCAGCATCATCTTTTAGGATTTGAAAATAGCTTAGCTGGAATTCCATCACTTACACTGTTTTTGGGTTTTTTTTGTTTTTTTTTTTTTGTAGTATTGCTTCCAAAGGCCCACTTGACTTCACACTTCAGGATGTCCAGCTCTAGGTGAGTGACCACACCATCTTGGTTATCCAGGTCATGAAGACCTTTCTTGTATAGTTCTGTGTATTCTTGCCACCTCTTCTTAATCTCTTCTGCTTCAGTTAGATCCTTACCTTTTCTGTCCTTTTATCGTGCCTATCCTTGCATGAAATGTTCCCTTGATATCTCCAGTTTTCTTGAAGAGATCTCTAGTCGTTCCCATTCTATTGTTTTCCTCTGTTTCTTTGCATTGTTCCTTTCAGAAGCCCATCTTATCTCTCCTTACTATTCTCTGGAACTCTGCATTCAGTTGGCTCTATCTTTCCCTTTCTCCCTTGCCTTCCTGTTCTCTTTCCTCAGCTATTTATAAAGCTTTCTCAGACAACCACTTTGCCTTCTTGCATTTCTTTTTCTTTGGGATGGTTTTGGTCACTGCCTCCTGTGCAATGTTGTGATAGTTCTTCAGGCACTCTGTCTGTCAGATCTAATCCCTTGAATCTATTTGAAATGTCTACTGCATAATCATAAGAGATTTAATTTAGGTCATACCTGAATGGCTTAGTGGTTTTCCCTACTTTATTCAGTTTAAGTGTGAACTTTGCAATAAGGAACTCATGATCTGAGCCACAGTCAGCTCCAGGTCTTGTTTTTACTGCATAGAGTTTCTCCATATTTGGCTGCAAAGAGCATAATTAATCTCATTTCTTTTGGTATTGACCATCTGATGATGTTCATGTGTAGAGTCGTCTCTTGTGTTGTTGGAAAAGGGTGTTTGCTATGACCAACATGTTCTCTTGACAGAACTGTTAGCTTTGCCCTGCTTCATTTTGTACTCCAAAGTCAAACTTGCCTGTTTTTCCAGGTATCTCTTGACTTTCTACTTCTGCATTCCAATCCTCTATGATTGAAAGGACATCTTTTTTTGGTATTAGATCTAGGTCTTATATGGAGAAGGAAATAGCAACCCACTCCAGTATTCTTGCCTAGAGAATCCTGTGGACAGAAGAGCCTGGTGGGCTGCTGTCCATAGGGTCGCATAGAGCTGGACATGACTGAAGTGACTTAGCATGCATGTATGCATTGGAGAAGGAAATGGCAACCCACTCCAGTATTCTTGCCTGGAGAATCCCAGGGACAGAGGAGCCTGATGGGCTGCCATCTGTGGGGTCTCACAGAGTCGGACACAACTAAAGCAACTTAGCAGCAGCAGCATCTAGGTCTTATAGGTTTTCATAGAACCAGTCAACTTCAGCTTCTTTAGTATCAATGGTTGGGACATAGACTTGGATTACTGTGATATTGAATGGTTTGCCTTGGAAACAACTCAAGATCATTCTGTTGCTTTTGAGATTGCACCCAAATACTGCCTTTTGAACTCTCTTGATGGCTATGAAGGCTACTCCATTTCTTCTAAGGATTCTTGCCCACATTAGTATATACAATGGTCATCTGAACTAATTTTGCCCATTCCCATCCATTTTTGTTCCCTGATTCCTAAGGTGTCAGTGTTCATTCTTGCCATCTCCTGTTTGGCCACTTCTAATTTACCTTGATTCATGGACCTAACATTCCAGGTTCCTATGCAATATTATTCTTTACAGCATCGGATTTTACTTTCTCCACCAGACACATCCACAACTGAGTGCCATTTCCACTTTGGCCCAATCACTTCATTCTGGAGCTTTTAGTAACTGCCCTCTGCTCTTCCCCAGTAGCATATGGGACACCTTCCCACCTGGGGGGATTATCTTCCTGTGTCATATCTGTTTACCTTTCCATACAGTCCTTGGGGATCTCCAGGTAAGAATACTGGAAAGTGAAAGTCACTCAGTTGTGTTGAACTCTTTGCAACCCCATGGACTCTAGCCCACTAGGCTCCTCCTCCATCCATGGAATTCTCCAGGCAATAATATTAGAGTGGACTGTCGTTTCCTCTCTAGGCGATCTTCCTGATTCAGGGATCAAACCTAGGACTTCAGCATTGCAGGTATATTCTTTACCATCTGAGCCATCAGAAAAGCCCCAAGAATACTGAAGTGGGCTGTTATTTCCTCCTTCCTTGGGCCATGTTTTATCAGAACTCTTCACTATGACCTGTCCGTCTTGGGTGGCCCTATATGGCATGGCTCATAGCTTCATTGAGTTATGCAAGCTCCTTCACCCTGACAAGGTTGTGATCCATGAAGGAAACTTAAGTTTGTAACAATCTCTTTTTCTGATGTCCTGGCTCTTTGCAGCATGCCACACACTCAGGGAGTAGCTTGTAAAGTGTTCAGTCAAACCCTTACCCAGGAACGAGTGGGAGATGAACATTTTTTTTGGCCTTTTCTCTCACCTCTGAGCCCTGGAGGTTCAGCAACGGAGAGTACTCACATACCCATTAAGAACTGCTTCTTTCTTTGCTATTCCTGTTGGCCTAATGGATGTGTGCCCCATTGGTCTTCAGAGCTAGGTGTTTGGGGCCTGTCCATCAGGTGGGAGCCTTGAAAGTTGGAACTCTGTGTATGTGGTCCAAATCTTTCACTCAGGGACCAGCTGGTTGTTGTGGATGTGTTAGTCCCAATTGACTGGCACTGTGCCAGGTTGGAATTTATGGTAAGAGCTTGTTTTGATGTGGGTATTTTCTTATTTGCCTGATGTGTAGGAGTCACTCAGCTAGGTTCTGGATTTCTCAGAAGGAATTTTCCTTGTGGAACTGTACATTCAATATGTCCATGGGAAGAGGAGAGATCAGGAGCATTAAATGTTGTCATCTTTGTCTCTCCCTGAATTTGCTTCTTTTAATGGATAGCTGTATCCCATTCTTTGGAGGTACCATAGTTTATTTGATTCTCTCAGTTGATGGGTGCTTGGCAATATTCTGCTCTTCTGCTTGGTGCTACAAGTCATTCCTCACACATGAAAATATATATCTAGGAAAGAATGCTAGAAATTGAATTGCTGAGCTTTAGGTTGTCTTTTTGCATGCGTGCATGCAAAGTTGCTTCAGTCATGTCTGACTCTTTGTGACCCTAGGGACCATAGTCTGCCAGGCTCCTCTGTCCATGGGATTCTCCAGGCAAGAATACTGGAGTGGGTTGCCATGCCCTCCTCCAGGGAATCTTCCTGACCCAGGGATCTAACCCACATCCCTTATGTCTCCTGCATTGGCAGGCAGGTTCTTTACCACTAGTGCCACCTAGGAGGCCCCAGTGTGTCTTGTTAGATAGTTCTAAATTAATTCTACAGAGGTCGTGCCAATTTACAACTCCCATTTAGCTAATGCAAAACACATGAGTACCTATGTAGTAAGTCCTATGTTTATGAAGACCAGGAATGGCTCCTCTAGGAGACTGTGTTATAGAATGAGAAAAAGCTATCTATATGAAGAGGCAAGGAAAGGTGTGGGGATTAGAATGTTCTCGGGTAAGGGGCCAGGAGATGGGCAAGAGCTTAACACAGTTGATGTTCTGAAAGAAGATCAGCATATCTAGAGGTGCCTTGCTCACTGGCTATATGTGGCTATTCAGTTCAGTTCAGTTCAGTCTCTCAGTCATGTCCAACTCTTTGCGACCCCATGAATCACAGCACGCCAGGCCTTCCGGTCCATCACCAACTCCCAGAGTTCACTCAAACTCATGTCCATTGAGTTGGTGATACCATCCAGCCATCTCATCCTCTGTCATCCCCTTCTCCTCCTGCCCCTAATCCCTCCCAGCATCAGAGTCTTTTCCAATGAGTCAACTCTTCACATGAGGTGGCCAGAGTATTGGAGTTTCAGCTTTAGCATCAGTCCTTCCAGTGAACACCCAGGACTGATCTTCTTTAGGATGGACCAGTTGGATCTCCTTGCACTCCAAGGGACTCTCAAGAGTCTTCTTCAGCACCACAGTTCAAAAACATCAATTTTTCAATGCTCAGCTTTCTTCACAGTCCAACTTTCACATCCATACATGACCACTGGAAAAACCATAGCCTTGACTAGACGGACCTTTGTTGGCAAAGTAATGTCTCTGCTTTTGAATATGCTATCTAGGTTGGTCATAACTTTCCTTCCAGGGAGTAAGCATCTTTTAATTTCATGGCTGCAGTCACCATCTGCAGTGATTTTGGAGCTCCAAAAAATAAAGTCTGACACTATTTCCCCATCTATTTGCCATGAAGTGATGAGACCAGATGCCATGATCTTCGTTTTCTGAATGTTGAGCTTTAAGCCAACTTTTTCACTCTCCTCTTTCACGTTCATCAAGAGGCTTTTTAGTTCCTCTTCACTTCCTTCCATAAGGGTGGTGTCATCTGCATATCTGAGGTTATTGATATTTCTCCCAGCAATCTTGATTCCAGGTTGTGCTTCTTCCAGCCCAGCGTTTCTCATAATGTATTCTACATATAAGTTAAATAAGCAGGGTGACAATATACAGCCTTGATGTACTCCTTTTCCTATTTGGAAACTAAGCACTTAAATGTGGCTCATGTTGAATTGAGATATGCTGTCACTATAAAATACACACCTGAATTTCAAAGACTTAATATGGAAAAAAGAATATAGAATGCCTCATTTGTAATTTTTTGTATTGATTTCATGTTGAAATCATAATTTTGATGTGTTGTGTTAAAATACATTATTAAAATGAATTTCATTTGTTTATTTTTACTTTTTTATTGTGGCTGCTAGAAAAATTTTAACTACATATATGGCTTACAATATATTTCCGTTGGACAGTCGTAGTCTAGAGCATAGGGTTGGTAAACTATGAGTTGCAGGCCAGATTTGGTCTACAGCCTGTTTTGATGTGACCTGAGTGCTAAAAATAGTTTTTACATTTTTTCAAAGAGTTAAAAAAATAAATAATGTAAGGGGAATATGCAACTGTGTGTGATCCACAAAGTCTAAAATACTTACTATCTTGCCTTTATTAGTCTAGAACATACAAAGAGGGCTGTAGAACAAGATATCAAGGGAGGGCAGGGTCCAGATCATAAAGGGCCTTTTGAATCACTATAAGATGTTTCAGTTCAGTCCATTTCAGTCACTCAGTCGTGTCCAACTGTTTGCGACCCCATGAATCGCAGCACGCCAGGCCTCCCTGTCCATCACCAACACCCGGAGTTCACTTAGACTCATGTCCATCGAGTCAGTGATGCCATCCAGCCATCTCATCCCCTTGTTGCCCCCAATCCCTCCCAGCATTAGAGTCTTTTCCAATGAGTCAACTCTTCGCATGAGGTGGCCAAAGTACTGGAGTTTCAGCTTTAGCATCATTCCTTCCAAAGAAATCCCAGGGGTGATCTCCTTCAGTCCAAGGGACTCTCAAGAGTCTTCTCCAACACCACAGTTCAAAAGCTCTTATTAAAATAGCAGTAGAAATATAAGAACGGTTTTAAGCAGGAGCATGACATGATCAGATTTATATTCTTAAATAATTGTCTGTGTGTGTGTGCACATGTACTCCTTGAATAGTCTACCCCAGGACTTATTTGGACTAAAGAGTGTCACTTTCTTGTTTTACCAAAAACTCACTGGAAGAGGGTGTTGAAGGAGGTTGGATGTCAGTTTTACACCAAACCCTGAGTTCGCATTGTCATCATAATGGCACTGTCATCTTAGCACTTAATATGTGCCTGGCATTTTCTGAGCTGCATGTCTTATCCTGTTGACTGCATTTTGTTCCTTCTTTAAGTGGTTACAACTCCCTTAGCAAGGTAGAACAGTATGAACAGGAATGAATGACTCCATTCCCAAGACCAACTAAGGCTTCAGTCCTTGGCTTCTGCTGGTAGTGATGTGGAACTGGTTGAGCCCATGGGAATGTGCAACCATGTGACTGAACAGATCCCAGGGAGATGTAACCAATCTGCAGTACTTTGGAAGTCCACATCCTAGCAAGGACTGCATGCTACTCAAATCTCTCTCTGCTCATTTCCCTCTTTAATAGGGATCTGGAGATCCCTATCCAGGTCTCTTACTAGTACTGGGATAGTCTGTCTCACCTCTGAGGTCCCGCAATATAATCTGTTTCTGTTGATGAAATGAGACTTATCTCTCTACTTCCTTGAATTACTATGTCATCATACCATAGAGAGAGGTTTGGCATTTTACACAACTCTAATGGGCAGGGTGGGCTTCCCAGGTGGTTCAGAGGTGAAGAATCCGCCTGCCAATGCAGGAGATGCAGGTTCGATCCCTGCATTGGGAAGATCCCCTGGAGGAGGAAACCCATTTCAATTCTTGCCTGGAGAATTCCATGAACAGAGGAGCCTGGTGGGCTACAGTCCATAGGCTTGCAGAGTCAGTCATGACTGAGTGAATGAGTGTGTGTGTGCATGTGTGCACACACATACACAAAATGGGCAGGGTAGGCTAACCACTGTAATAAGTCAAAAAATCATTAGTGGCTAGATACAACAGTTTGTGTATGACTGACAACACATCCCACTCTAGGTTGGATGGGAGCTGAGAGGTAAGACCTCAGTTCTACGCAGTCATTCAAGGACCCAGGCTCACACCAGCTAGTGGCTCCTCCCTTCTGTAGATCCACCAAGGCTGTCCAGCTCCAGGTGGAGAAAGAGAAAGTCAAGGAGGCACAACTGCTCTCAGTTACCTTGATCTGGAAGTCATAGCTGTCATGTTGCTCACATTTTACTGGCAAGCCTGAGTTGCATGACCCCACCTGAAGATGGTGGGCTAGGAAAGGTTATCTTTCTGTGTGCCCAAAGAGGAGAAAATGTATGAGAGCACTAGAGACTGCAGCATAGCAACCTCATATGGTATCTGGGCAGTTCTCTAGGGTAACCCACAAGCTAGGCCATTTTCTTCCCAATATGTGCAAACTTTATTATACTTTTTAGGTAAGAGGTTTGCCTTTATTCTATTGGGCTTCCCTGGTGACTCAGATGGTAAAGCGTCTGCCTGCAATGCGGGAGACCCGGGTTTGATTCCTGGGTCGGGAAGATCCCCTGGAGAAGGAAACGCCAATCTACTCCAGCACTCTTGCCTGGAAAATCCCATGCTCATACACTGACCTTACTGGTGTTATACTGGCTTTGTCCTTTTAGTTCTGTTTTTTGGTGTAAGTCTATTTTCCCTCGGATTTTAGACCTTCTTACTCCTATTACTAAGTTTGTATGTACAGTCTGCGTAAGTGTGTGTGTATATATATATATATAGGCTATATATGTATAGGCTTTCCCAGTGGCTCAGCAGTGATGAAGCCATCTGCAATGCAGGAGTTGCAGATTCCATCCCTGGGTTGGGAAGATCCCCTGGAGGAGGGCACAGCAACTGACTCCAGTATTCTTGCTTGGAGAATCCCATGGACAGAGGAACCTGACAGGCTACAGTCCAGAGTCACAAAAAGTCAGACGCAACCGAAGTGACTAAGCACACACATATGTGTATATATATATATATATATACATATATATATGGGCTGTGCTGCATAGCATGTAGGATTTTAGTTCTCCAACCACAGATTGAACCTGTTCCCCCTGCAGTGGAAGCACAGAGTCTTAACCTCTGGACCACCAGGAAAATCCCCATATGGATATATTTTAATGGCATTTTTACTCTGTATTATTTTGCTCCGTAACACACTTAATCTTCACAATAACCCTATGAGATGGTATTATTATTACCTCCACTTTAGAGGTAGAGAGATGTGGAGAGATGAAGTGACCTTTTACCAAGTGAGTGGCTGAGCTGTTTTCACTCCAGCACGTGCCTGACCTCAGGCCTGAACTCTGAGAGACGACCTCATGCTACATTCTTTCCTGGACCAGGCTAGACCAACTTTTTCATCTTCCTCTCTGCCTCCCCTTTCCCTACCTCACAAAAAGCTGCCCATACATCTTCCTTCAGATATTTTCTCCCCTTTCAAACTCTGGGGCTCTAGAGTTCACTTGCATATGTAGGGAGATCCTGTCTCTGACTGGTTCCCATGGTAGTTTTATAAAATATAAAATGGAAGACCAATCAGGATTAAGTTAATATGAAATTTTGAGTTTAGTTACATAAAGTTAGAGAAAAAGGAATGGAAAACGTTGATAAAGACATTTCAGGGAATCCTAAATAGTCCCTTTCTTGTTTGGGACATACAAAGTTTTAAGAAATTACTATGTACAGTCAGTCAACAAGTACTTGCAGTGTATTTACCTTGGAACTTACTCTAAATGTGTTTTTCCTTTGGGTCAAGCCTTGCTATTTTTGTGTCAGTTGGAAGAACCTGTGTCTGTGTAGCTGTTGAATTGAAATAACGATTTTACTAGCCTCTCTGGTGATTTTTCTGGCACACTATAAATCTTAACTAAGTGCCTGTAGGTGTGGAGATTTGGTTGAATGCACCAAGGTTTCATTACTCATAGAAATGATCAAAGAACCCCAGAGATCACTAACAGATACAACCTAAGAAGAGAGTACTAGAGAAAACACTTGAGTCTCTAGCAACAACACAGACTAGAATAAGAATTTCTGGTTTGATATGTGCTGAGTTCCATCCCTGGATTTTTTTTAAGCCCTGTACCATTCTTTACTTCTTCCCTCTTTAGGTTTGACTTGCACTGATTTTGGCCTACGGTCCAGGATGGTTTGTTCTTGGGACCAGACCTGACCAGAGTCGACCTCATGAGCACTTCAACCTCTCCAGCTGCCATGCTCCTCCGGAGGCTGAGGAGGCTCTCTTGGGGCAGCACCGCTGTCCAGCTCTTCATCTTAACAGTGGTTACCTTTGGTCTGCTGGCCCCGCTAGCCTGTCACCGGCTTCTGCACTCTTATTTCTACCTGCGCCACTGGCATCTGAACCAAATGAGCCAAGAGTTCCTGCAGCAAAGCTTAAAAGAAGGTGAAGCTGCCCTGCACTACTTTGAGGAGCTGCCCTCTGCCAATGGCTCGGTGCCCATCGTCTGGCAGGCCACGCCACGGCCCTGGCTGGTCATCACCATCATCACTGTGGACAGGCAGCCTGGCTTCCACTACGTCCTGCAGGTGGTGTCCCAGTTCCACCGGCTCCTTCAACAGTGCGGCCCCCAATGCGAGGGGCACCAACTCTTCCTCTGCAACGTGGAGCGGAGCGTGAGCCATTTCGATGCCAAGCTGCTGTCCAAGTACGTCCCCGTGGCCAACCGCTATGAGGGCACCGAGGATGACTATGGCGATGACCCTTCCACCAACTCGTTTGAGAAAGAGAAGCAGGACTACGTCTATTGTCTGGAATCCTCCCTGCAGACCTACAACCCAGACTACGTCCTGATGGTGGAAGATGATGCCGTCCCAGAGGAGCAGATCTTTCCAGTCCTGGAACACCTTCTGCGGGCTCGCTTCTCTGAGCCCCACCTCCAAGATGCCCTCTATCTGAAGCTCTATCACCCCGAGAGGCTCCAGCACTACATCAACCCAGAGCCCATGCGTATCCTGGAGTGGGTCGGGGTCGGCATGCTGCTGGGGCCCTTCCTAACCTGGATATACATGCGGTTTGCCAGCCGCCCGGGGTTTAGCTGGCCCGTCATGCTCTTCTTCTCCCTGTACAGCATGGGTCTGGTGGAGCTGGTGGGCCGCCACTACTTCCTGGAGCTGCGGCGGCTGAGTCCTTCCCTGTACAGCGTTGTCCCCGCTTCACAGTGCTGCACCCCTGCCATGCTCTTCCCTGCCCCTGCGGCCCGCCGGACCCTCACCTACCTGTCCCAGGTTTACTGCCACAAGGGCTTCGGCAAGGACATGGCACTGTACTCACTGTTGAGGGCCAAAGGGGAACGGGCCTACGTGGTGGAGCCCAATCTCGTGAAACACATTGGACTCTTCTCCAGCCTTCGGTACAACTTTCACCCTAGTCTGCTCTAGCCTGCCAAGAAATGCCTTCCTGAAACTGGCCACTTCTTGGAGATTCAACTGTTGAGCTCTTTATTTGGACCTGGTTGCTTGCAGATAATTCATTGTTTTAAGATTGCCAAGGATATAGGCACTGGGATGGCTGAGATTAAATATAAGTCAAGAACGTTGGCTTTAGTAACTCTCAGGCAAAGGCAAGCTGTTCACTGTGGGCCCAGACCTCTCACCCTCCACACAGCCACATTGCCTCACGCAGTCTGACCCACTCAATGATGGACATTCAAATACCACTTATATTCTCCTATTTCTCATTCTGCTTCATGACAGAGTTTGTGACTGCCAAAATTATTGTGCACAGTGGTTCAACTGGTTTAGGATTTTAAAGGTAGAATATGAATGATGAAAGGTGAGATTCTCTTATAGTGACTTCTTTCTCACTGGGAATAAGAATGGATATATATTTAGGATATATATCCCAAGACGCAGGACCATAGATTTTATTTGTTTCCTTGCTATAACATAATAAAAGCTGCATAGTGCCTGCCATCTTGGAGGCAGGTGAGCTGGCTACTGTTACCTGGCATTTTCTTTTCCACACATCTGTAGTGCACTGATAATCAATTTTGCCTGTGAAAACTTTAAGGCACAGCAAGATCTGAAAGCACCTTCTGGATCATCAAGTCAGATTGCTTATGTTTAGTTTTCAATTTAATATTGAAGATTTCTATTGTATTCTGATTCTTTGAAAGTTGGACTTTGCAGAATGATGTAGAATGGGTGAGCTCTTTACTAATAGCAAATCCTTTTCCCCAACTTTGTTGGCTAGTCATTCACCCTCTTTCTTTTTCTTCTATAGCATGATGTTACAGAAGAAAAAGTAGGGACTGAAGTCAGAAGACCTGAATTTTTATATCAAATCTCTGTCGTGTCCTAGTGGTGTGAACTTGGGCAAGTTATAAGCACTCTGAACCTCAGGTTTTCACCTATAAAGTGGGGACAGTGATATCTTCCCTTTTAAGTTGCCTTGGGGATTAAATGACAGAATATGTGTAAAACACTAGCAAGTGCTTATCTCATGAAGGGCATTTGATGAATATTAGCTCTTTTCTCTCCTATATTAAGCATATAAAACTCAAGTGTATTTTGGATAAAGGTATTAGTGATATTATTTAAAGTATGAGATGGGGTATAGGGCTGACACCTATGGAGCAGCTGTTCTTGATCAAACAGTACTAGAATAAAAGTTGACTTTTCCTTGTGACTTCAGAAAGATATACAGCTCAGTGTCATCTAGCCCCACCTCCAACCAAGCCCAAAATAAGAATTGTTCATTCCAACTGAAAATGATCTAAGACTCCGGTTGAGCCTATTCCAAGACTAGCATCTGAAAATTACTTTTCTCAAAAGTCACAAATAAATGTCACTTGACAATACTTATCAAACAAGTGGCCAAAGAGTCCTTATGGTGGTGGATGATTAATATATTAGAGTTCAAGCAGCCCTCTGCTTTGTTTCAGGGCCACGTCTCCTGTTTGCTCTAAGTTTTCACAATGAGCTCCTGTCTTGGAATCTGCTTGAGAACATCGAGGGAGTAACAGGGCTTCATCACCACACTTTACAGATGAACAAAGAGGCCCAGAGATGTTAAAGGACTTCTTCAGGTTCACACAGCTGAACAGCAGCAGAGAGGACTGGAGTGTAGTAGCTTTTCTGACTTCAAGCCCCTGTACTTTTCTCTCAACCACATTCATTTTATAAATATCTATGTAGTCAAATTCTCTTTTGTGAAATCTGTAATCTGGATGAAATAATGTCTTTGTAAGATAAGATGGTAAAAACTCACTGTGGTGTTGGTCTTGGGGAACAAACAGGTGTCCTTATGTGTTGTGTTGTTATAGTGAGCTGTTATATATCCCCCAGGAATGTCCAAAGTGACCAGAGCCGCTAGGTGACTTACTGAGATGCTCAGATTCCACCCTTTCATCCCCTACCCCCACCCCAGTAACAGGTTCAGCCTCATGTCTGAGAACAGAACCACTCCCAACCTAGAACTAATTTGAGTTTGTTGCATTAAGATTAGATCTCCTTGTGGAAAGTTTGTGTCCAATGACAGAGCATGTAAGCTAGCTAATCCCTAGATCAGAATCTTTGCTGGTTTTCATTTCTGTTCTTTCTAATTCCATTGTCTACTGCATACAGACATCCCTTCCTGTGCCCCCTCCTTCTCAATGGTTAAGGTCATCTTTGTCTTGTCTTATTTTTCTACCTGCACACTAAGACATATTCCCACATTGATCTTAACTAGTATCTGCCATCCTTGGACATTTTCTGCAGAAGCAACAATCCTACCCACTTTTATCCCTATCCACTCTCTAGATCACCCTTCCTTTTGTCTCTCATTCCTAGAGTCCAAATTGTGTACGTTGTCTTGGATTAGGACTGCTGGCAGCTTTACACCAAAGCTGAGGTCTCTCGTTTAATCCTAAGCAGGGGCCTAGGGAGAAACTCAAGTCCCCTTCCAGTATCAAGGGACATAATCTACCAGAAGGATGAAGGTCTCTAATAGTCCTGTATACTTTTCAGAATTTAAATTATTGTCAGGTCTAAGAAGCTCCGTATTGTGACTGAGTGTATTTGCATAGACTTATCAGTTCAAATAAATGAACCATTTCACTGAGGCATCCTAAGAAGCCTTGGTTTTCTCTCATTTCTATAGCTGGATTCTTCTGATATGGTGAATAGGGTCAAAACCACCCACATGCTTACACTATTGTGGAGTCCCAAGGTAGCAATTCAAAAGTATGGGCTGTTTGCTTAAAAATTCATAGCTGATTTTCTTATATTTCTTAAATGGAAACATTTGAATTGTGTGTGTGTGTGTGTGTTTCTACTGTCATAATTTTTAAAAAGTGGTGAGAATACTACAGTGCAACTAGAGAATACAAGTAGGATGAATATAATGATAGGATAATTTAATTTACCTTGGATACAGTCCTCATTTGAGGGAATTTATTTAATTGGTAACTTAATTTGTGTAAAGAGACATCCTAATTGGATTTGATTACTGTGGGATTTTCATATATATACTATGATGCATTTTGAATTACAGTGACATGATACAAAACTGGGTAATTTTAAAGTCACATGAACCATTTGGATATTTTTATCCCAACCACATGAATTTGCTGAGAAATGTTCATTAGCTGACAGTTTTTTTGTAGGTTGGATTTTGTTTGAAATACCTTTGGGACTATGTCAAAGATGATTGGAGATGTAATTTTAAAGTACTTAATGTAACTGCAGTGGAGATGTGCTATGGCTTCCAGTAGTCAGATTACAGCATTGTTGTGAGTCATCGCTCTGCAGTGAATGGGGAGTTCTGCTTTAAAATTTCACAGATTTTCTTTTTTTTTTTTTCCCTAAAAAACCTTTTGATTCTGTATTAGGGTATAGCCAATTAAAAATGTTGTGATAGTTTCAGATGAATAGGTTCTCTCCCAAACTCCCCTCCCATCCAGGCTAGCCCGTAACATTGAGCAGAATTCCCTGTGCTATACAGTAGGTCCTTGTTGGTTATCCATTCTAAATATAGCAGTATGTACATGATCATCCCAAACTCCCTAATTATTCCTTCCCCGCATCCTTCCCCCCGTGGCAACCGTAAAGAAAATTAACAAATTTTCATGATCTTTTCCCTAATGACCTATGCAGAAACATAGATGAGTGATTTTTTAAGTATTATGTTAACAAACTGGGCGTAAAGCCAGGTGAAAATCCAAAGACAAATGATTAATTTATCAAAAAGAAGGACAAATGGCATATTTATGTAGGAACAGGGTAGCTTAGAGAGATGGGTGAAGTAGACAAGGATGTAGAGTGAAGCAGAGGACCTCACATTTGTCACCTGTTGTGTGTCCCAGACTCCTTTATTTAATAAACCCTCTACGTCCGTTCCACTGTCATGAAATGCTTATAGGGCTAGCCTATGGAGAATACAAAGGAACAAAATAATGGATAGTGTTCTGGATAAATAACTCATCCCTTTGCTAGGACCTGGCTTCCTCTCACACTTAAAATAAAATACAAACCCCTACCTTATCTTCCAGGCCAGATGTGACCTGTCCCTGCAAAACTTCATGTCTTGCCACTTCCATCCTCTTTCTCCAAGCTATAGTCACACCTGCTCTCTTTCACTTCCTTGGACTTGTTACATTGGTTCTTACCAAAGAGGGACTTTGCACTGCCATTCTCTCTATCTGGAATGCTTTTCTCTTAGCTGAATCTTTCCTGTATACAGATCTCAATTAAAATTTAACCCCTCCTCCCGGAACAGACTTTTCATCCCATCTAAATCATTCGAATCCCTTCCCAACCCTCAGGTCATCTATCACTTTATGCAGTTTGATTCCCTTTGAAGCTCTTATTCCCTGAAATTTATTATTTTGTCTTTTTTTCCTCCTCCATTCTCCCCACCTCCCTACAGAATATAAGTGCCACAATATCAGGAGTCTTCTAGGTTTCATTCATTGCTCTATCCCTTGAACCTAGAACAATACCTGACACATAGTAGGAAATGAATGAGAGAGAGAAATGGGGGTAGGGGAGGAAGGAAGAGAGGGAGGAAAAGAGTAAAGGGATCCACAGTGGAAATGCATACAGAAAAGAATACTGAAAGGAAGAGAAATGGAACTAGGGAAGAAAATAAGGAAAGAGCAAAGAGGATCCAGGTAGTGAGGACTGGTTGCAATGTACAATTTTGACTCCTGAAAAAAATTTCTACTTGCATTCCAGGCAAAGAGAATGGCAAATGCAAAAAGGAACTTTCTACACCACCACATAGCTACTTTTTCCTTTGTTGTTATTAGAGTTTTGGTTACAGTGTGTGTGTTGGGGGTCGTGTGTGTTTGGGGGGGGGGGTCCTCCCTACGTGTTATTTTTAGGGGAGGGATGGGTTTTCTCTTTCAGGTTTCAACCGCTGCATCTTCCTGGTATTACCAATGGGAATCATCTAGACGTGCACACTACCCATGGTGGCTCTACAACCTATTCTAGGACTTATAGGCAAGAGGCTAGAAAGAGAAAGAAGAAAAGATTACCACCCAGTGCCAGTGAACTCTTCTCAAGTTCTTTCAGTAAGTAGCGAGATGGTTTAAATCATACCACATAGCTCTGCATGATAGGGGTGGGCTTTGGCAAAGCGTTATATGACTTAACACAAACCAAGAATAGAGAGGTAAACTTTTCCTAGAGGCTGAATGGGAGGAGCAGGAACTTTAAGGATCATTTTTTTCTGGTACACAACGTGGGTGTTTATGTTCTGTTAGTGTAGCTTTGTTTAAATCTGAACAAGTTGAGTCCTCTGCAAAATTCGTGCACTGGCAACAGGTTAGACAAAGAACCCCTATTTGCTTTTATCCAGAAAAAAATGTAAACCCTGACATTGTTGCGATTGGGAGACCTGAAACAGAAGTCAACAAGTGTGTGTAGATTTCTTTCTAACAACATGTTTGGACAGTTACTCTTGTCCTTTACCCAGCCGCAATACATACACAACCAGAAGCCATAACCAGCAAAAGCAGCTCGGCTTCTGTCTAGCTCTCCCTCCAGAGAGGTTTGTGATAAAGGAGCAGTAGGATTACATCTTCTTCCTGTAATGTACACATGGAATGCTCTCCCTCTTTTGAACAAGAAAAAGAAAGAGCAACCATATTTTAAAAGATACTAAACAATGATATGTATCTTCACATTCAAAATTGTAGTTCATGTATTATTATATAAGGAGCTACGCCAAACAAATTAATCATAAGTAAATCTAAATTTAGCTGTTTATCCCCAACTTAATAAATGCCTAAATCATATTAGCAGTATTCCGTTGACTCAAGATTTTTTTCTTTTTCAGACTAGCTGAACTATTCGTATAAATGCCCCAATCTACAGAAACACAATCTTGAATCTGAAAGAGAAAAGGCTTTGAAGAGGTTAGAATCTTTTTTTTTTTTCCAGAAGCCTGTTCAGTTCAGTTCAGTCACTCAGCCGTGTCCAACTCTTTGCAACCCCCTGACTGCAGCACACCAGGCTTCTCTGTCCATCACCAACTCCCGGAGCCTACTCAAACTCATGTCCATCATGAAGGTGATGGTCCAACCATCTCATCCTCTGTCATCCCCTTCTCTTGCCTTCAATCATTCCCAGCATCAGTGTCTTTTCCATTGAGTTGGTTCTTTGCATCAAATGGCCAAAGTATTGGAGTTTCAGCTTCAGCATCAGTCTTTCCAATGAATATTCAGGACTGGTCTCCTTTAGGATGGACTGGTTGGATCTCCTTGTAGTCCAAGGGACTAAGAGTCTTCTCCAACACCACAGTTCAAAAGCATCAATTCTTCTATGCTCAGCTTTCTTTACAGTCCAACTCTTATATCCATACCTGACTACTGGAAAAACCATAGCTTTGACTAGACAGACCTTTGTTGGTAAAGTAATGTCTCTGCTTTTTAATATGCTGTCTAGTTTGGTCATAACTTTTTTTCCAAGGAACAAGCGTCTTTTAATTTCATGGCTGCAGTCACCATCTGCAGTGATTTTGGAGCCCCCCCAAAATAGTCTCTCACCGTTTCCATTGTTTCTCCATCTATTTGCCGTGAAGTGATGGCACTGGATGCCATGATCCTAGTTTTGTGAATGTCGAGTTTTAAGCCAACTTTTTCACTCTTCTTTTTCACTTTCATCCAGAGGCTTTTTAGTTCTTCACTTTCTTTCATAAGGGTGGTGTCATCTGCATGTCTGAGGTTATTGATATTTCTCCAGGCAATCTTGATTCCAGATACCAGTTAACACCAGCCAATGGAAGAAAAGAACTGTTTCAGCCAAATTAACCCCTTATTGTCACACTTAAACATAGTCCTCACACTAAGGTAGACACATTAAATTCTGAATGGCATTTCAGGAGCCTTTTAAGACAAGTAATTTTGTTTTTTAAAAGACACCATCATGTCTCACGTATTAATTTGCATTTATTGAGTGCCTACAGGGTGACAGGGACTGTGCCTAGTACGAGAGACACAACAATGAATGAGTAAGACAGCTTTCTTCTTTTCAGGACCTTGGCATCCAAGGGAGCAGCTAGTATAGTAAGGTGAGTCTAGGATGGTGGGATTATAGGATACTGTCTATAAATCACCCCAAAATGCCAGGGGTCTAAGCTACTCCAACTTCCTCAGCTCTTCTGCAACCACTTTTGCTGAGCACAACGTGATCCACCAAAGAAGTCTCCAACTAACAAAGGAAATGTTTTACATAAACATTTATTTACAGAAAGAAATGAGAGGTGTGGGTGAAGGGAATTGGCTTGTCTCAGCTAAGAGGAATTTAAGGAGGGTGAGTTGACTCTTGGAGAAGGCACTGTGGGGATAAGATATGTATCTTTTGATGTAAGAGGAAGATTCAGAAAATTATCCTTGAAGGGTTGTTTCTTTTTCTTGCATTTCTAGGAAAACAAGTCTCTTGATATCCTATTTTCTAATCCAAATTCATGTGAGGTCTTTTTTCTGAAACTGAATAAAACTGACTTCCAAAGAACTTTGCTTGCCCAGAGGTGACACATCTTGTTGGCAGCAACTTGCCCTTATCTCAAAAAAGAATCAAGGAAACCTCTTACTCCGGGGACTTCCCCAGCACTCTGCGCTTTCACTGTAGTGGGCATGAGTTCCATCACTGGTCAGGAACTAAGATTTACATGTCATGCAGCCAAAAAAAGAGGAAGAAAACCTCACAACCTCACCCCAAATGTCTTACTATCTCATCTTGGTGACAAAAGCTTGTTGATCCTCACATAAAGAGGACTGTGAGGGTCACAACTGTTCTCAGTCTCTCAAGGTGAAAACCAGCGTTGCCTTGCCAAGGCTTGTAGCCTTTGAGTCTCTTTTGCCAAGTCTGTTCTTTCCAATGCTTATATTCTCCACAGCTAACTGCACATTAGATCCAGTTTCCTAGAGCTTTCTGCCCTCATAGGTGGGTGACTTTCTCACCCACCACAAGAGAGTAAGCACCCTTCTTTAAACTATGAAGAATATTTAACTGAGAGCCAAAAATTCCTTCTGCTTGTCCTCATCAGTTTCGTGTAGATCTGAAGCCTGAAGACACTCATTCCTTTTAAAATTAATTTCTGTTGATTCACATTGAAACAATATTAGCCAAAGTTGTCAATCTGGCTGTAAGGCTAGCTGATCAAAGTGCTCTTCCACAAACAATGGGATATTTGTTAACTCAGTCATGATTCATAACTCTTCAGCAACTCTAATCCTTACCTCCAAGGATTCCCCCGTATGAATAAACAAAGCAGGATAACAAAACAATAAGAGAAAGACCTGAGTTTTCAGCGAATGTAATTCCCAGTTAGAAAGCATTTACTAGTAATTTCTAGTCACTTGACAATAAGTTTGGTTTGCAAATGAAAATTCTGATTTTATTTGCCAAAGATCAGATAGCTCAAATGAACTGGAAAAATGCTATTATCATTCTACTTCTCTGAAAAAGATGTTTGGGGTGCTTTTTGGAAGACCCAGCTTTGATCCTTGGGTCAGAAGATTCCCTGGAGAAGGAAATGGCAACCCACTCCAGTATTCTTGCCTGGAAAATCCCATGGGTGGAGGAGTCTGGCAGGCTACAGTCGAGGGGCATCACAAAGTCCGACAAGGCTGAGCCACTACACTTTCACTTTCTTTAACTTACGTCTGGAAATTATGTTGTGAATTTTGCAGGTTGGTTTCAGCTTGAGATGGTTGTAGCATTAGGATGCATTCAGCAGCAAATAACAGAATTCAGTCTCCCAGGGCCTTCCTTAAGCAATAGAGATGTTAAATTTTCTCATCTAAGAAGTCAGTCAGCAGTGCAGTGATGTCATNTTGGTTTCAGCTTGAGATGGTTGTAGCATTAGGATGCATTCAGCAGCAAATAACAGAATTCAGTCTCCCAGGGCCTTCCTTAAGCAATAGAGATGTTAAATTTTCTCATCTAAGAAGTCAGTCAGCAGTGCAGTGATGTCATTAAGGACCCAGACTCTCCTCTGTCTTGTTCTGCCACCTTTTGCCACTTTATGGCTATTGCAGCTTCTAAGATCAAGTCCACATTCAAAGCAAAAAGGAAAGGCTGAGGTAAAACGCTTTCTTCATGTGAATTTCTGTGGGTGTCCCCCCCGCCCCCCAGGAAGAACAATTACAGGAAGTCTCCCAACTGACCTTTCCGTTTGTTTCATCTGCCAGATATGGGCCATAGGCCCATTCCTAGACCAATCAGAGGCAAAGGGAAATAAATGAGAAAAGCCCAACCACAATTTATTCCCTTGTGGCTTGTATGAGGCCCTGTCTTTCTTGANATATTTCCTTTTCTATATTCCAAATACATTGATTAATATATTCCCAGTTGCCTGAGGATATAGAGGCCTGGCGGCAATCATTGACTCAATAATGAGAAAAGCCCTATGCTAAATAAGACTTTCAAAATCCTCCAAAACTCTCTGTGCTGTTTATGGTTGAGAGGTTGTCACACAAACTAGTCTGTCAGCAGAGAGGTTTGACTTGAGACACTTGTCACACCCAGGGCAGGGAATTAGCAGTAATTATTGGCACAGCAAATGAAAAAACCCTTCACCAATATAATTCCTAACCAACTCATTATACTAATAATTTCTAACTTCCCCAAAGAATTTGCCTTTAGTAAGTCTAAAACATCTCGTGCCTCTCATGGTTGGGGGGCTGTAAACAATCACATGTGGCCAGACGAACCTATACAGGCAGGCTAGATAACCTTCAGAGTTTCTAAGTTGAAACACTCTTGTCATGCCCAGGAATTTTTATTAACTGGAGCTGCAAGTTAACTCCTTCTCCGAGAGAAATGGTTATGGGGGAGAGCCCCATGTAAAGTATTGGTTTTGGAGTAGATGCTCAGGAACAGGGGATTTCCTGAGGCTTGATCACGCCTTTGCGTATGCCAAGCCTCCTTCCTCATGACCTTTGCCATGGGCGGAGTTCCTCACGCTGGCCCCCAGCAGTTGGATTGGGAGGAGGCACAATGTCAGCATTTGAGAGTCTGCCTGATACTCTTTTGTTTTATTACTGGGGCATTTGGCCATGGCTAAACACTCCTTGTGTATATAAAAATGTTTTATTTTCTCAGTATGCTTGATTGATGATTTGGCTGGATAGAACATTCTAGATTGAAAATCATTTTTCCTCCTGGTGGTGGATGCTTGCCTTCACTGCTTTTTAGCATTCAATATTTTTCTTAAGTAATCCAATGCCATTCTCACGTATCTTCATTTTTGTTGTGTCATTTTCTTTTTTCTGTCTTAAAATATTTTGATTTTCTCTATAACCGTTAAGTTACATCACTTGTGAATCTTCCCCAGCCCCTTGTCCACCTCCACTGCTACACTGATAGCAGTTGCAAGGGTAGAGAGCAAGGGAACTTCCTGCTTAGGCAGATACTTATTATCTGCCTTTGACTCCCTTTAGATACTTTGCATGCTTCAGTAAAGTGATTTTAGGTTTCCCTTTCTTCCATTGTCTCATGGCACTGGGACTGTAAATTTCAAGGCATATCTATATTCCAATTGATTAAAAGAACATACCTGACATGTTTGATAATGAAATAGAGAGATGACTCAAAGCAAAGAGTTTAGGAACTATGAAGAGTTATAAATAAATCGACAGGTGCAATTATTATGAGTTATAAATAAATGGATTGAGCCTATTTAAATCAAAACTAATGCCAAGTAAATGTGAGATTTATAGTTAAAGGACTGAATACAAATTTATAAACATTGAAAATGTGGAAATAATAATTTCAATAGATTATGTGNCCCTTGTGGCTTGTATGAGGCCCTGTCTTTCTTGACCTGAAAGGCTCTACTCACCATCCAAACAAGAAGAGATCTTTGACAGCAAGGAAGTAGATCTACATGGATAGCTCATAGGAAAAATGTGAACAGTGACCCAGGGGGAAGTGATCAAAGTGTTTAGTATTCTTCCTGATTGTGCCACTTTATATGGTATTTAGAAATCAAAGCAACATGTAGATTTATTTAGATTAGATTTACTTAACTGTATAATCATATGGTTAAGTCATAGGAACCTTTCAAAAATATAGTGCTACAGGGTTAATTATAGGATTAATTAGTTAAAGGCATTACAGGGCTTGGAGAAGCTTCTCCGATTCCTAGAGGCCCATAAGATTGCATTTTCTTCCTGAACAATTGTACATAAAACATCATGGAAACAAGATTGTTGTTGCTACTTTCAAAGAAGTATAGATATTTAAATTCAAATTGGATATGGGGATTAGCCGTTGACTACTGAAAACTATGCTTTCAATCTGTTGTTGAACTGTCCTGAAATTATTGATTTAGGGCACATGAAGAGCTTTGAATTTTTTTCAAGATTCACAATTTTGTAAAGTGGTCTCATGAATTTTAATGCACAATATGGAGCATGTTATAAATTTCTGAAACTTTTTTTGGCGTGCAAACCTTAATACATCTGCATTAGAAATATTTTCCTGTTTGTACTCAGTTTCATGAGAAAACAATGAAATAGAAATCACATTATGTTTACCAAGAGACCTCATCCTTGGAAGTTTGGAGGTAAATCCAACATGAATCCCAGGAAGATCCCAAAGTTTCTAGTGATGTGAACAATGTTTGGGAGTTTACTCTTCAAGGAAGAAGTAAGGACAAAGAGAAGAACGCAGTCAGCTCTGCCAGCTAGAACTGGAATGGCAAACCCTGTCCAATATAAGATATCCCACAACTCAGTCAATTAATATCTAGAGACATCAGGTCTCACCTGGTGACACTCATATAGTCATTTAATATCATATTAATGCATAGTTTCCTTTGTTGACACACTCTTCTCCACCCCTCAGAATTCTCACTCAAATATTTCTAAGAATCTCCAAGGAGAAAGCTTACAACTATGTGTTCTCAAA
Source organism: Neotragus pygmaeus (assembly GCA_006410875.1). NCBI lineage: Eukaryota > Metazoa > Chordata > Mammalia > Artiodactyla > Bovidae > Neotragus > Neotragus pygmaeus. The sequence goes on along the minus strand of SJYV01001324.1, from coordinate 91,980 downwards.
GCAGTTGGCTAAGCACAATCATCACAGAGCATCTGTCTGGTCTTTCCTCTCCTATTCTGGCTCCACAAAGTAACTCTAAAGGGCATCTCTCTTGTCCCTGCTCATGATAACCATTTTGAGAACATCAATACCTGTGCTAAGGTTACTATTTCTTAGTGTTCAGCAAACTCTCAGTTTTCCAGGCAAGGCTAAACTGGCATAGCAAGGACAAAAGCCAATGTCTCAGTCAGTGGCTTGCTATGACAAGGGTTTTATTTCTCAATACCACAAAATCTAATAAAGATCTGGGCACCCTTTAGGGGAACTATTTCACTTATAGAAACCTAGCAATTTAGACTGAGGACTTCACAGTCCTGTAACTGCTCCATTAGGAGCAGAAACCCTCTCTGATCAACCAAGCAGGCTTACAGGGATACTCACCAGATAAAGGACCGAATGGTACTCACCAGGTCTTCTCTGCTGTAGACTGCATATGGTCTGAGCCACTCAACTGCTGGAGGTCCAAAAAGTGCCGAGAGGTCTTCTATATCAATATATAAAAAGGAAGAGAACAGATTTTGGTGAATGCTGGGAATATCTGCTTTACAGGTCAATGCTGGATTTTTGGAAAATATGGAAATAATGACCCTTCTCCAGTTCTATGCTGTTTTGTTACCTGATCTTCAAATTAGTACTTCTTATACCCAGAGTCTCCAAAATTAGCTCATGAGTATAAGCTCCACTGTTTAATTCTAATTTCTCTTTCTACAGGAGCTTCAACAAGTCCAAGACTGTGGGGGCAATGCTGTGAGATCTCTCATTCTAACTTCTTTTTCTTTTATGACAAATTCACATACATTCTCCCACCTTTTCCCCTAATCCTCCCTCAGACAGTGTTCAACTTGTTTGCTGCTATATCGTAATGTCCCAACTTGGTGCCTAGAACTCAGAAATGTGTTGATGAGTGGATAGATGGATGGGTAGGTAGGTGGATGGCTGAATGATGATTTCTTCTCTACCCACAGATGAAGCTCAAAACAGCCTGTTTCCATTTTCTTTTTTTTTTCCCCTTTGCTTTAAAATTATTTTTTATTTTATTTTCCATTGGCATATAGTTGATTAGCAATGTTGTGTTAGTTTCAGGTATACAGCAAAATGATTTGGTTATATATATACATGTCTCTTTCCACTTTATTTTCCTTTCACCTTGACCCTCTTTGTAGTCCTTTTGTCTTAGGTACTATTGTGCATTTTGGGGGCCCCACTTGGATGGGGACTTTCTTGAGGATTAATTATGGAAATGTCAGTTACAGTTTAGGGGCTGAAATCCTACCACTCAAACCTCTTCAGGGATTCCTAATTGAGGAATATGCCCATGAGAACAATAACCAAATGGGAAAAAATAAATAAATAAAAATTTTTGACCATGCTGCATGGCATGTGGGAACTTAGTTCCCTGACCAGGGATTGAGCCCACATTCCCCTGCAGTGGAAGTGCAGACTCTTAACCACTGGACCACCAGGAAAATCCCAAAAATAAGCTTTATGACCTGATAGGCACCCAATTGTGTCCCAGTACAGAGATCTTTGTCAAGCAAAATCAGATTATGCTGTTTAGGCCTAGAATCCTAAAGAAGCTTCCATCATTTCCATTACTCAGAGTTGGTGGAAAGGTCTGGAACAGACCAGGGGCAATTGATGCAGAGGCCTTGTGTAGAAGAGAGAATAGGCAGATCCTGACCGAATGTACTGAAATGATACTGCTGCTAAGTCACTTCAGTTGTGTCAGACTCTGTGTGACCCCATAGATGGCAGCCCACCAGGCTCCCCCATCCCTGGGATTCTCCAGGCAAGAGCACTGGAGTGGGTTGCCATTTCCTTCTCCAATGCATGAAAGTGAAAGTGAAGTCGCTCAGTCGTGTCCGACTCTTCAGGACCCCAGGGACTGCAGCCTACCAGGCTCCTCCGTTCATGGGATTTTCCAGGCAAGAGTACTGGAGTGGGGTGCCATCACCTTCTCCGATGTACTGAAATAGGGGACTGTAATTGCAGACAAGGGAACACCAGCTTAGAGACTCCATCCTCTTAACATGACTAGCTCTTCTCTCCTGATTGTTATCTTCACTTCTGCCTCTGCCCAGGCCCTTCAGTCCTTTACCCCTAGTCACACCCATTACACTCCATTACAAACTATCTTCAGAACTGTAGTCTAGGTCAGTGTTCTCACCCTACCTGCTTGCTAGAGAGACAAGGTCAAACTGTAGGCTTATTATTGTGCTTTTGTATGAAGTCATATTTTTAAAAATACAAAACTTGCTAGATGTTAACATTGCCATATGGATAAACTTTCTTTTGCTTACACATGGGTTTCTGATCCAGGGGCCCATGGTTGAGAATTCTTGGCAGCCTACCACAAAGGATGGCCTATAGCTAGTTTCCTCTGCTGAACTAGGCTTCCCATCTTCTTAACATATTTTCTATAAAGGAACAAAGGTTCATCCATAATAATTAAAAAAAAACAAAACCATTTGGGAGGCAGGGGGAAGGGCTGCAAAGAGTTGACCATGATATAAATAGTTTGGGGCACATGTGGGAGTAGAGACTTTGGATAGAGCAAAATCAATCTTGCCCTGCCTAGCTTATTCTTCTCAGCACTGTCTCCCAATTCTATGCCATCATTTCCCCACTCACTTTCACTTCTGCCAGCTTAAATAAGTGTGAGTCATCTCTATGGATGCCATAAATATCAGCCCATTTGGATAGTTCTCTCTTAACACGGGTCTTCTTTGTTTCTAACTAATAGTGCTATTTATCTAGAATAGACAAAGAGTGTAAACTGCCTCAAAGCATTCTCATTATGGCAGAAACTTTATAAGGAGTGTAAAGTTTACAAGGAAAAAAAAAACTGAAACAGTTGAAAGATTTATAAGTAGTGGCATGGATACTCTCACCACAGAAGATGGCAAACACAACAAAGATGCTCAACATTATTAGTCATTGGATAAATACAAATTAAAACTACAATGAGATACTATCATACAGCCAATAGAATAGCTAAAAAAAATTAAATGACTACACCAACTGTTGGTGAGCACACAGAGCAACTAGACTCTCATACACTCATGTTGGGAATATAAAATGCTACAGTCATTTTGAAGAAACAAGTGGGAAGTTTCTTGAAAAGTTACATATACTATTTGATCAGATCTAGCCATTCCACTCCTAGGTATTCCAAGAAAAGTGAAAACATACGTTTACTTTAAGACCTATACATGAATATTTATAGAGCTTTATTTTGCAGTAGTTAAAAACTGGAAGCCACTCAGATGTCCATCAGCAGCACATGAAATACTACTCCAGCAATGAAAAGGATGGATATGGATGAATTTCAAAATAATTATGCTGAATGAAAGAAGCTAGGACAAAAAAAATTGGTACCTATCGAATGATGCCATTTATGTAAAATTTTAGAAAATGCAAACTAGTCTCTATAGTGACAGGAAGCAAATAAGTTTTGCCTGGAGATGGGGTGGGGCTTATAAAATTTTAAAAATAAACTTTCAGGGGTAATATAAATATACATTCAATATCTTGATTGCAGTGATGTTTTCATATGTGTGAAAACATATGGATGTAATCATATGTCAAGACATCAACTGTTATACTTTACAAATGTGAAGTTTATTATAAGCCAATTATATCTCAATGAAGTTATTTTTAAAAGATTTGCTTAGTGCTTTGTACCAGCCAAAGATGAAAGAATTGGCTTGGTGTCTTTTCATTATGTTTCAGACTGCTCCCTAAAGGTTCCTTTTGCTG
>SJYV01001324.1:52588-87335 GCA_006410875.1 Neotragus pygmaeus | reverse complement strand
AGAGCTAACCAGTCCATTCTAAAGGAGATCAGCCCTGGATGTTCTTTGGAAGTAATGATGCTAAAGCTGAAACTCCAGTACTTTGGCCACCTCATGCGAAGAGTTGACTCATTGGAAAAGACTCTGATGCTGGGGGGGATTGGGGGCAGGAGGAGAAGGGGACGACTGAGGATGAGATGGCTGGATGGCATCACCAACTTGATGGACGTGAGTTTGAGTGAACTCCAGGAGATGGTGATGGACAGGGAGGCCTGGCGTGCTGTGATTCATGGGGTCGCAAAGAGTTGGACATGACTGAGCAACTGAACTGAACTGAACTGAAGAAAGGAAGTGAGGAAGGGAACTGGCAGTCCTGGGAGTCCTGGGAGGACATGCTCTCCATTTAAACTAGAATTTACTAATAATCCAGAAAGAAGACAATAATACTCTAAGAAACACAAACAAGAAACCTCGTTACATCTTTCCTTACTTGCGTTACTTCCCTGTTTTAACAAGTCACTTACCTTGAAAATGATAGCATAGAAAAAAAGGGAAAGTTTTTTGCCTTTCAGTCTTTCCTTACTCATCAATAACCTGAAGATAGAGTGTTGATAGAATATGTATGAAGAAGTGAAACAAAAACATTTAAATCAGTTTTGTGCAGCGTTTATACTCTTCTGATAAGAATGAGATATATATGCTTGAATGAATTACAAAATACAAATCATATAATTTTGGTGATTCTGCACGAGGTAAATGTCCTTATATTTGCATTTATAAATGGAAATTGCACAATATAATGAATGGTAAAATTCATGTTAATGATCTAAGTTTTAAGTTTACTTAGCAGAAAACTAAATAGCAAAAAAAATGCCGGAAGAAAGAGCATGGAAAGACGAGAAAACTATTAATTTTACTATATTTAATGGCAATCCCCCCACCTTTTTTTTTTAGCAAGAAGGCTTGAAGTTTCATTTTGCATTGGGGCCCCAAATTGTAGCTGGCCCTGCTGCTGTCTTCAACACATGACTTCCACTTGTGGGTTCAATTTGGCTGCTTCAGTGTCTTTTATTTTCCAGCCGGTGAAGAGCTGGAGAAAGACCAGGAAAGTGAAGCACAATTCTTTCTTTCTTTTTTAACATTTATTTATCTAGCTGGACTAGGTCTTAATTGAGACATGCAGGATCTTTAGTTGCAGCATGGGAAATCTTAATTGCAGTATGTGAGATCTAGTTCCCTAACCAGGTATCAGACTTGAGCCCCCTGCACTGGGCATGGGGAATCTTAGCCCCTAGCCCACCAGGGAAGTCCTGGAAGCACAATTCTTTTATGGGCCTTCGTCACTGAACTCAAATTCCATCAGCCAGAACTTAGTCATACAGCCACATCTAGCTATGAGGATGACTGGGAAATATCTTTAGCCAAGCAGCCTTTTACTCAGCTAATACGCTGTTATTTTAGAAGAAGAGGAAAATGGGTATTGGAAACAATGTGAAGTTGACCACAGTATTCATCCAGTTTGATTCTAATATTTCCAGTCCTAGGAATTTATCTTAAGGAAATAACAGAAATGTATAAAAAATCTTTTAAGTATAAGAATATTCACTGCATCTCTTTTTATAATTATGGCAAATAAATTAGAAACAACCCAAATTTCCAAAGCAGAAAAATTGGTTAAATAAATAAAGACATATCTATAATCTGGAAAATTAAATACCCATTAAAATTGTGTTCTCAAAGAATATTCAATGTTATAGGAAAATGCTCAAGATGCAATGGTACATGAGAAAAGCAAAATGCACAACTCTACAGATAATACTATTTAGAAGCACTTTTTCAGCTAGATGGGTATGTCTGGGTTTATCACAGGGATTAAGGGAACAAGACTACAGACCTCACAGAGTAAATTTCTCCCAGCATGTGTTTGAACCACAGCCCCTCAGGATCAGAATCTGGATTTTGTTTGCCGACTCAGGACAGATTTGTCTCTCAGAATGAGACATTTTAACCAGAATCATGAGATAAATACGTACATCAAGAAGGCCAGTTTATTTGCTTATGAGGACATATAATAATAACATGACAGATATATGCAACGCCCTCCCCCAGTCTCATACTAAGTGTGAGTGTCCTTCCTACAGGCAGTATATTACATCATTGCATTTGATGATTCTGCAGCATAACCAAGAAAATTTCAGCCCAATAATAAAGTTGAACATTTATTCTTAAAGGACTCTCCATGAGGATTTTTCAAGAAAACCAGCCAGACTGTGAAAACAACCACATTTTTTGAGCACTCTATTTTATAAAGAATTATTGAGAAACAGAGGCAAAAAGCCCCTATGTCCTCTAGCCATTTTCTAGAGTCCTGTAGCTGGGGATCAAGAACAGAAGTTTTGACTTCCGTTGCCTGTGGGGAAGAAATGCGGAGGGGCACAAGGAATATTCCGTGGACAGAAGAGCCTGGCAAGTTACAGTCCATGGAGTTGCAACGAGTTGGACACAGCTGAACAGCTGAGTGCACACACCCAAGGGAAGGGGGACAGTGAAGTTTCTGTCTCGAGAGGTGTGTGGGAGAGCTTTGGAGGACAGTGAAGATGGAGAGTTTGTGACAGTGACTCTAAAGCTCATGGGTATAAGATAAAAACAAAAGGATACTTAAAGTGTTGCTGTAGTTACAAGCCTGATCTTCGTTAATGTCCCTTGAGAAACATGAATAAATCTGAATTATTTTTAATAGCTTTTGGTTTTGTGACCTTCCTAGGACCCTGGAGCAATCCAGGGATACACAAGATACAAAAGTAATTAATGATTTTTAAATCTACACTATTATAACAGTAATAAATCATTTTTTAAAACACATCAGCCTTTGATAATAATTCATTAATTGCTTTTATTTTGTGAATGAATAGTTACTCTTAAGATAGTTGTCTTCAAACTGTGCCCATGTGTTTCCACAAATAATTTTCAGGAACTATGCACATTCTTGCACTTTATATTAACATACAATTTAAAGAGTTCCAAAGGATATAATATCCAATGCTTTACTATTGGTCACTGTTTTAAATACATACAAAGGGTTCTAAAATACTATAATGATTGAATATTCATCATCATTCTTTAAAGCTTTCCAGGTGGCTCAGTGGTAAAGAATCTGCCTGTCAATGCAGGCGACACAGAGACAGGGGTTCGATCCATAAGTGTGGAAGATCCCCTGGAGGAGGAAATGGCAAAACCCTCCAGATAATTCTTGCCTAGATAATTCTATGACAGAGGTGCCTGGCAGGATACAGTCCTTAGGACTTGCAAAGAGTTGGACATGACCAAGGACTCATGCACATACATATCATTCTTTTAAGAAAAATAGATGGAATTGTTCAGAACATGTTTATTGTCATTTTTCCTCACAGAATTCTAACTAAATATAATTATATATAATATATATTTTAGGCTTGAAAGTCATACTGAGCACTACTTCTCTCTGCAACAAACTACTAAAACTTGCTAAACTTGCTTAGTTTTTTATAACCATAAGGCCCAATATTGTAGCCACTATTCACGTGTGGCTATTAAGCACTCAAAATGAGATTAGAGTAGCTAAGAAACTAAATTTTGAATTATATTTAAGTTTTAACATTTTAATTTATAAAGTTTTCTAACTTTCCCATAGAGATCTTACCTATTAGGTTTATTTCTATTTTATATTGTTTGATGCTTTTCAAAATTATTTTTTGAAAGATATTTTTTCTGTTTGTGATGTATTCGAAAAGATATACTGATTTTGTATACTGATTTTGTACCTAAGGGCTTCCCAGGTGGCACTAGTGTTAAAGAATCTGCCTGCCAATCCAGGAGATGCAAGAGACACAGGTGTGATCCCTGGGTTAGGAAGATCCCCTGGAGGAGGGCATAGCAACCCACTCCAGTGTTCTTGCCTGGAGAATTCCATGGGCAGAAGAGCCTGGCGTGTTACAGTCCATGGGGCCTTGAAGATTCAGGCACGACTGTGTGTGACTGAGTACACGCACACAACCTTTCTAAACTATGATTAATTCTAATAATTATTCCATCAGGTAGATAACCTTATCACCTACAAATAATGAACAACTTTGTTTCTTCATTTCTAAACTTTATATTTTTTATTCTCTTTCTTGTCTTAAACCATTTATTTTATTGGCTAGGGCAATGTTGAACAGATGTGGTAATACTGGATACCCTTGCTTTATTCCTTATCCTAAACAAAAAGCTTCTAATATTTCACCATTAACTAGGATACAGGTTTTCCATGGATACTTTTATCAGGTTATACAGGTTTTCCATGGATACTTTTATCAGGTTAAAGACAGTTCTTTCTATTGATTAAAATCAGTTTTTTCTAACACCTTTTCACTATGAGATGATTACTTCTCCCTTGTAATCTGATAATGTAATTACTTATATCATTGTATCTTCTTATGATAAAGTACGTTTGCACCCCTGTGATAAATCCATGTCACACTCACTTTTATAAGTTACTGTATTCAACTGACTAAGATATTCTTTAGAATTTTTCCATCTATGTTTTCGCTAAGGGCTTCCCAGGTGGTTCTAGTGGTAAAGAACGTGCCTGCCAATGCAGGAGACCTAACAGACATCTGTTTAATCCCTGGGTGCGGAAGATTCCCTGTGGTAGGAAATGGCAACCCACTTCGGTATTCTTGCTTGGGAAATTCTATAAGAGGAGCTTAGTGGGCCAAAGTCCATGGGGTTGCAAAAAGTTGAACACAACTAAACACGCACCCACACCACATCACCATACGCTCACTAAAGAGACTAACTGTAATTTTTCATACTATCTTTTTTAGGTTTTACTTTCAGGCTCTTGTGAGTCTCATAAATAAGTTGGAAGTGTCAAATCAGAAGCATTGTTCCATGGTTAAAACAAATCAATAAAACTGTGGCCTTTGAATTTTTTCCATGTGCTAAGAGCAACTTCAGTTTCTACTTCTTTAATGGTTTTTCTATTTCTTCTTTATTTTAAATTTATTTATTTTTAATTGAAGAATAATTGCTTTACAGAATTGTGTTGGTCTATTTCTTAAGTCAATTTTGTTATCATTCCAGTAACCGTCCATTTTAGTTAGGTTTTCAAATATGTGGGCCAGAAGTTTCTTGATATCCTTGTTGTTTTTTTCATATCCTTTTGAAAATTCTTAACTTTGACGAAGACAAGGAGAAGGCAAAATAAACCATCTTGGCAGAAGGTCTGTCATGTGTCTTTTCAAAGAATAAATTAACTTGTTTCATTTGTTTCTGTTAATTACTCAGTTGTGTCCAACTCTTTGGGATGCCATGGACTGTAGCCCACCCGGCTCCTCAGTCCATGGACTTCTCCAGGCAAGAATAATGGAGTGTCATTCCCCTCTCCAGAGGAATCATCCTGACCCAGGGATCGAACCTGGGTCCTCCTGCATTGCAGGCAGATTCTTTACTGTCTGAGCTATCAGGGAAGTCATTTGTTTTACTTGTTTCTACTCAAAGCCTTTCTTTAGATTTATTCTGGTTTCTTCTCTTTTTTTAACTTTAGCTTAGTCTTTCTGCTATCCTAATATAAGTACTTCAGGTCAAAAAAAAAAAATGCGCTACTTCAGTTGCCTCTGAAAATCTTTAATATAAATTATTTCCATTATTTAATTAAAATATTTTCAGTTCACTTGTCTGCTTGTCTTTTAAGTTGTGTTAGATATTGTATTTGAAACGTTATGTGTGGAAAAAACTTGGAGCCTAAAATGAAGTTCTCTTATTTCAGGAAAGGACTTTTAATTTCCTTCTCTCAGATGGGGGTGGGGGTGGTGCTGAGGCACTTCTATATCTTACTTGCACAAAGGGGTTTTCCATTTATTTTGTTAATGTCTTATTAGATAATTGACTATATCCACACACTCCTACTCTTCTATTACTCAAAAGTGCCTGCATATCTTCAGTTTATTTGGGAAGTGTGAGATGGTACATATCTATATTTTATCTATATATTTTTTATATCTATATCCAAGGATCTCTCCCAGCTTCTGTTTTTTACCTGTAATATTCTGCTATGGTCACACATTTTATTGCACTTCTAAGGTTAATTCAGCTGACTGTGCTGGTGCCTAGAATTATGGTTACCCCAGTGGGACATGACTTGAGCAACTAACACTCACTTTCATGAACTATACTTTTTAGGAAGCTGCCTGGAGACACACGGATTATATCGTTACTCATCCTCTTTTCTTGCACATCCATCTGAGATTTGATTAAGAAAATATTTTCGGCTCTTGAGAAGCCAACACGCGTTCGATTCCAAGGCCAAGTGGCTCCATTTGCTGAAGTGCTTGCCGCCTCTGAAATCCAACACCCCATCCTGGGCCGCCTCCTGGGCCACCACATCCTCGTGCGCCGCCTAGTGGCCACTTGGCCAGCTTTGCGCGGGCTCCAGGACGCGCTCAGGGTCAGCGTGCTCCCTGTGAAATGACGGATCTCTGCACGCTTTGCCCCTTTTTATTGCCCCTTCGCCCTGATTCCGCCAGGCCCAGCGACAGCCTCTACCACCACAAGAACAAGACCTGGCCCTGCACTGCGTGCCACTCGGGCAAAGTTGCCTATGACAGCTTTGTCACTAATCCATCCCAGGCAGCACCTCCTGCAGATGTCCTGTGGCCAGAGGCTGCTGAAAGCATCTGCTTCAGTGTTCTTTATCATTTTTTTAAATTTGGAGAATACTTGCTTTACCATGTTGTGTTAGTTTCTGCCCTACAACAAGGTGACTNTCCTTTGTCTACCTGGAGAATACCAGGGAGTCAGAGGTTAGTGATAGCACTAAGCACAGAGAGGAACGTTTGTTGGCTTTTGTTTTCAGGAAAAGTGAGATGGTGGCTGAAAGTGTGGTGATCTGTTGAAATGATTGTTTTCCTCTCTACCCATCCTGGGAGATCCAGACCGATCCAGTTACCAGCAGTCCCTGTAAGAGGGCTCTTTTGAGTCTTTGGCTTAGCGGAAACAGAGTGAATAGTCCTATTTGGTTAGATTTTACTCAGTTTTTTAAATGCCTGCTCATTTCTGCTCCCTGCATAACAACTGCTTATTCCAATGATTTATTTACATATCTATCTCCTTATGTAATTTTCTTCATTCTCTTCCCACACCTATTAATACTTGCACTGAAATTTCTTTGTCACAGAAATGAACTCTTGGCTTGTTTTTCCCTTCGTCTGCACCCACGGCTCAAATGAGAAAATGGAACAGGCATCACAGAGCATAGTTGTCCTTTGATTATGAATTGTCAAACATTTCCCTTATTTGATACTTTCTATAACATTTCCTACTATAGAAAACGTATGAAAACCCTACAGCTTAAGATATTCAAAATCAAAAGCTGCTGATGTATTTTGCCATATTTGTTTTACTATCTGAAGAATAGGCATGTTGTGAGGATATGTTGCCTTTTAAAATAAACTTCTCTTTAAATAGTTGGGGCTTCCCCGGTCACTCAGATGGTAAAGAATCTGCATGCAATGCAGGAAACCCAGGTTCCATCCCTGGGTCTAGGAGATTATAGGTACCTAGAGTTCCATTAGCTGATGTGGATCTAGCAGGGGCTCCTGCTCTGCTGCCACCATCACATGAAGCAAGGTTCATCTGCAGACGATCCAGGCCCAGGCTAGACCTGAGGTGCTGGGTTAGGGAACAGAGTATAGTTGCTATAAATGTAGGGTTCCCATGGTTTAGGTGCCAGTTTAGAGGAAAGAGCAACACTCAGGTCTCTTTGTGAGCTGCTCCACATGTGTTCAAAGGCACTAGGGATCAGGCTGCTTTAGAGCATCTCACTGGACTTGTCACTATGGAATCAGATACATAACAAAGCTGTGGGCATGTTCCTGCATCTGTATTTGAAAGTGCCAAATGCAGTGCCTGACAATCATGGGCTTCCAGTGAATAAGCCCCTCATGTCTTCTCGAAAATCCACCTGCCTTGTACATGGAGAAGCAAATGAATTCTCTACACCCTTATATTCTCCAGGAGTTAAATATTGATATTTTACACATTAATATATTTTCAGAGAGTCTCTTTAAAGAAGGCAGAAAGAACTATATAACAGAGTTTCATCTGTTATTCTGCTGAAGAAGGATTGGAAAAAGAATTCCAAGTCATAAGCTAGTAGAATGTGAATTACAGTTCTAAAACATCACAACTTAGAAGGAGTATCAGACACATTCTTCCTGGGCCTGAATTTCCTCGTCTCTAAAGTTAGCAAGGTTGATACAGATATCTCTGAGTTCACTTGTAGCTGTTTTCTGTAGTTACCTTCTATTCATGTATGTTTGTGCTCGCAACCTTCTCCCAGATTTGCATATGTATTACCTGATAATATGGGGCTTCCCTGGTGGCTCAGGTAAAGAACCTGCCTGCATTGCAAGAGACCCGGGTTTGATCGCTGGGTCAGGAAGATCCCCTAGAGAAGGGAACGGCAACCCACTATAGTATTCTTGCCTGAAGAATTTCATGGACAGAGGTACAGCCCATGGGTCCAGTAAAAGTCAGACATGACTGAGCAAGTAACACTTTCACTTATACCTGTTAATATATTATGTTTAGTAAATAATGTAATATATAACTTATTCACTGAGAAATAAAACATTTAAAAAACCATAAAGTGAACTACAAGAGTCACCCCACCCTATTTCATTCCCCTGGAGTAAGCTCGGTGTGGTTATTCTCTGCTTATATAGACCCATAAACAGTATGTGTGCATACCATTTTTGTTTAATTTTAAAAAGAGTGACAATATGTATTGCATACTTTTCTGAAACTTGCCTTTATTTTTTCTTAATCATATAATGTAAACAACTTCCTATCACACTTTTTAAAAAGTTGGCATGATCTCAGTAAGCAGAAGCTTAGGGACACAGAAATCATTCTCTATCATTACCCACTTCCAGCTGGCCTCCTCTCATCCAGTGGTAAACATTAGCCTGTGACCCTGTTTTATGATTAACAGAGAAGCAATATTTGTGCTGATGTGGTACAGAACTTTAATCCCTCTGTAGAAGTTTAACTTCTCATAAACAGTATTGGTTCGATTTGACCTTTTCTCTGTTTTATTTTTTAGTTGAGTCAGCACACTCAGACTGAAGAAAAGCACTTGGTAGTAAACAGAAATATGGAAGTCCCTTAGGGAATTATTTTTTTAATTAAAAAATTGAGAAATACTGATTCCAGACATTTTCATAAAGTCTTATAAAAAGCATCCTCATGTTTATTATGTGGTTCCACAAATACATTCTAAGCAACTACAACGAGTAGGTTGCTCACAGGTCACGTGTGATCCATCTTGCAGTGAGACAACCAGAATAGATATTACAGCCATTTAATCCGTAGTAAGCTAAGGCTCAGAAAAGTTATCAATTTGCCCATGGTCCCATGAGGAAGAGGCAGAGCTGGTCCTTGAACCCAGGTCTGTCTGATCTACTTCTGTGTAAATGTGTCAGATATTTATGAATTGGTAATGTGGTGTGGGGTTAATGATACATAGCTCAGGGATTTTTGGTACTCTGGGGGGAATCAGCAAGGACATTAGAGTCACCTAAAGGCCAGTTCCTTTCTCCAGTCTCACTGTTTATGTGGAAGAGGGAGTATTCCTCCTTATCCCAATATGCGCCTTATTAGCTATTTGTCCTGGGACAAATAATTAAACTATCTTACATTTTTTTCTTATCTATTATATGGCAGAGGGTGTGGAAAAGGGGGAAGCCTGGCTACCTTTTGAGATTATTGTGGGGAGTGCACTATATAGTGCATGTAAAGCAATTAGCAGAGTACATGGCAGTAAATAGCATTTGCTATTATTGAGCTATGTTTTTCTTTTGTTTTATTAAAGAAACATTATTATTATTATTTTTTGGTATTTTTTGACTCCTTTATGACAGGAGAAAACTTTAGAGAAGAAATGTAAACTGATAGAGAAAATTTGTACTTTGGCTTGAAGTTCACCAACTTCAGGTTGTCTTAAATCTGACATGAAGGTCTGGAGATCAGGTCCAAAGATAACAGTCCCTGACTACAATTTAGGAACTAATATATAAACAGGAGGAACACTGTCTTCGGGTGGCTGGGATATAAAGGGCATTGGAAAATGATCTTTGTGATTACTGCCCGATACCTGTCCTGGTACCCCAGTGACAGCATTGTGGTTCTGTTCTTGGGGTTAAGTGTTGAAGTGAGAGTAGCCACAGTGAATGCCATCAGTATACCTTGTCAGGAATTAGTTCAGTAGCCACTGACTTCTCTATCAAGGGACAGAACACTGACAGCTTGCTTTGAAAAGACACAGAAAATATCAAGGTTGATTTGCCATGAGAAGGACAACTGGGTGGGGTCTGCCTCATCCTAGGTGGGACCTTGGACAAGTCAGTTAGCCTCTCCAAGTCTTAGCTTCTCCAAGTCTTCATTAATTAATGAAGATAATACTTGTCCTCATTATCTCATTGTTGAATGGATGGAATGAGAAGTGAGGGGTCCCTTAGCTTCCAGGAAGTAGAAAGCAGACACAGGGCATCTACCCTGTGTGTGAGTATATGAGGGGAGAGGAGACAGGGGAAAGGAGGAGACCACAGGGTACTCTTCACTGCCATTTTTTTTCTTTGATAACCCAACCTATTCTAACATCCAAGATGAGAGTCCTGTGAGCTTGCATTTTCAAGACTAGCCCTAAGTGGCAGCAAATAGGAGCAATGATCCCCTTTAGATGACCACTGCTGAGAAGTTGCTTGGGTAGGGGATTTTTGAGCCAGAGTCTGTCCTTGCCAAAGCAGTGAAGCTGAGAATTACTGGAGCAGGAATCATCACATGACGTTGGCATCCTTGGAGGCCCATGTCCAGCCCAGAGTTTAGGAAAAATCCTCCCCGTCTGCCCCAGATAGTCTCACAGGTGGTCGAAGATAAGAAAAAGGAGACGCACTCCACCCTCTATGTCCCAAAGCTGAAGAGAAGTTAAATTCAAGGCCAAATGGCAGCTTCTCCTCTTAAGCTTGCTGCCAAGACAATACTCTGGTGAGACTACAGGCAAACAGAGTAAAGTTAGGAATGGCCACAGAGGTGGAAAGCTTCACTATCCTGGCCTCAAAGTCAGCCAGGGGCCCTGATGGCACCAGGAATCCACAGAATGGACAGTCAATTACTGCCATGATCCCTGTTTGTCAGATTTAAGCAGATCACTCATTAGTTGGTTGAGTTTTAAGATCAGTCATCCCAGTGATTTCCTGAAAGACATTCTGTTTAGGATCACCGTGACATTTGGCATCCCACCTTCAACCATTATGGCTAATTGCAACTACTTAGGCTTCACAACAGAACAGACCTCATTTGTTTAGCTAGTTGTAGAAATGGGCCAGAAATGTCAGAGGTGCCTACAGGGCTTTTCTGCACATGCTGTCTTGGGCATGAATCCATGTGAAAGACCCACAGTTCAATTCACAACTAACTGTCCTACACTCTTTTCCAGACGTGTCACCATGGCCCACCAGTTTCCAGCCCTCACTTCAGAACAGAAGAAGGCACTCTCAGAAACTGCTCGACGCATTGTTGCCAATGGAAAGGGGATCCTGGCTGCAGATGAGTCTGTAGGTGAGTGTAGGAAACATCACACTCCAACATCCTCCTGATTCTCCACTTAGCAAAGGCAATGTGATCATATTCTCTCTCCTCTCAGAGGAAATAAAGGTTTATGTACACAGGAGGGGGAACAGAAGACTCAGTAAGCACAGACCTTTTGTGTCTTGTCATTCCAGAAAACAGATTTCTGAAAACCAAATGAACAGGCTCAAGTCTTACATCCAAGCTGTAGCAGGCCAAAAACTCAGTAAGCAGGATGAGACCCCTGCTGCTGATGAGAAGTCAGTGTAAAGCCAGCCACGGATGGGCGGTGAGAGCAGCAAAGTGTCATCGTCAGGAATGGGGCAGAGCTTGTGGCTGAGGGCAGCTCAGGATGGCACAAGGGCGGGCCTCAATGGCCCCCCGATAAAATGACAGGAGTCAGAGAAGTCAAGAGCCTGCCTAACCCCTCCTTCCACTGTCTATACATCCGGTAGGATCAGGGCTGGACCAGGGGAGAGCTAAAGAGGCCTGAGGGCCTTGCAGCCCCATTTGTGCCCAATGGTGGCATACACCTTGATGACACGTCCAGCACATGCGCTTCCTCACCAGCATCATGACAGCAGCCAGGTCTTTTCCTGGGGAGACAAAAAAAAAAAAAAGAGAGAGGAGCTCTGAGTCACTCAGTCATGCCCAACTCTTTGGGACTCCATGGACTGCAGTCCACCAGGCTCCTCTGTCCATGAGATTGTCAGAAGCTCTGAAGATCTGAATTAAAGAGCATTGCTGTCCATCCTGCTGAGGATCAGTGGTTGGTATGGAGGGGGTTGGCAGGGAAGCACCAGCCTGCTCCTTATGCTGCCTTCGCCGGCCCATGTAGGCACGATGGGGAACCGCCTGCAAAGGATCAAGGTGGAGAACACGGAAGAGAACCGCCGGCAGTTCCGCGAACTCCTCTTCACTGTGGATAGCTCCGTCAGCCAGAGCATCGGGGGCGTGATCCTCTTCCACGAGACCCTCTACCAGAAGGACGGCCAGGGAAAGCTGTTCAGAGACATCCTCAAGGAAAAAGGGATCGTGGTGGGAATCAAGGTGAATACCTCTCCCTCCCATCTCACCACAGCCACACTCACAACACCGAGGTGGGGACAGGGCCGACACGAGGAGCACTCTCATCATCTAATTGCTCTTCTCACTCCTTCCCATCCTCACCATCCCACTGAGAAACAGAGCCTCTCCTTGACCTTTCCAGTACCTCCTTCTTTCAACCATTTTCCTACAAAGAACTTAATCACTTTGTGTCTCCATTTTCTCCTTTTAAAAATGGGAATAATAGTACCTTCCTCATAAAGGTCTTATAAAAATAAAGTGAGCTTGTAAAACAGTGCCTGTCACACCATTATTATTTAGCTCATGATAGTTATTACTGTTAAAACACTAACTGTTCTACCGTAACTAGGTCTTCCAAAACTTCACGAACTTCTCAAGAGTGATCATCCGTATTTGTTGATTGCTTACAACTCCAGGCGCTCATTTACTCCTCACGACCTCTAGAGATAGACTCAATTATTATCCCTATTTTAGAGATGGGGCAAGAAAACAGAATTACAGGGAGTAGTATAACTTGTCCACAGCAAGGCAAAATTGGAGCCAGTTCAAACCCAGACTGCTGCCTCTTGGGCTCATGACCATAGCCTCTGTTATGTTGACAGTAGAGGCTGCATCCCTATTCCTCTTAGCTCCTATAATAGCATAGGGCTTGATATGTGCAGTGCTCAATAAATGTCTCTTGAGTAAATGAATGAATCATTTAAAGGAAGTGGCTCTTATACGGGCACCTCTTCATCTCAGATGCTATCAGATTAGTTCTTGCTTCTCAAGCTCCAGGCCTGTGCTTTCCATACTTTCTATCCTCTTAGCATTGATACTCTTACACTGTTCTTTCCAGATAACTTCACTTCTACTGTGGACTGAATTGTGTCTCCTCAATGACTAACGTACCTTCCTAATTCAACTCCTTGGTTTGTGAAAGATGAGAACTACTATTTAGCACCAGGGGCTCTGCTTGTATTTTCCAGGGACACCTGACACCTGTTGATTGTTAATTATTTATATTCACAGTTAGATCAAGGAGTTGCTCCGCTTGCAGGAACAAACAAAGAAACCACCGTTCAAGGTGAGGATTTTGCCCACTGCTATGAATCATGCCAATACATGCCAGAAATGAAGACAAGCAAAGAAGTGATGGAGGGAAACAAACTGTGGATATCACACTAGCTTTAGAGCCACACACAGATGTTCTTCAGCCCCAGCTACTCTATTTAATAACTGTATGCCCTCAGGCTAGTCACTTAAATGTTCGGAGTCTCCGTTAAAGTGAGATAGCAATATCTACTTTGCAGAATAGTTGTGGGAATTAGACACTGCACATAAAATGCTTATCTTTCTCCCTCATGACTTGCAGGGCTTGATGGCCTTTCTGAACGCTGTGCTCAGTATAAGAAAGATGGTGCTGACTTTGGGAAGTGGCGTGCTGTGCTGAAGATTGACAACCAGTGTCCATCCCATCTTGCTATCCAGGAAAACGCCAACACCCTTGCCCGCTATGCCAGCATCTGTCAGCAGGTGCTCTTCCTTACTCTTGGCCTCAAATATAGTAGGCAAGAGTTTTCTTCAAAGCCCAACTTTCTAATTTAACTGTAACCATATATGATCCTTCCTTTTCTCTCACCACTATATTCTGATGGCTTTTTTTTTTTTTTTACTACTTATACTACGTGTGGTAGAGTAAGATTTGGTTCCACAAGGAATCAAATGAATCCAAAAGGCAAACATAATCAAGCGTGGCCTTCTACCAAAGCACTGTAAGCTGAGTCTTGAAAGCAATCATCTCTTGAGGCCAGGGCATTTGCATGTCTATGCCCCACCGTGGCCAAGGACATGATCCTCTTAATCCCCAGCTTAAGGGTGACAGCCTTGATTTGTTTCCAATTCAAATAATTTGTTGGAGGATGGTAGCTTGATGCTAAAGTTTCCAACCTGTTGCAAAGTGCCTCTGGGATCCAACTTAAGTCTGATTGCTTGTGTGGGTACAGTGCTGGGGTTACCAGAATTGTGGGCACTTGGAGCTTCTCAATCAGAATTGAAAACATTGCTTGAATTCCTTAATTAACCCATATGACAGGCATCCTTATCGGTGATTTAAGCCTGTCTGCCCTAAAAGGATGACATATAGGTTCTGAGGTAGTAGAATAGTCTCTAGAATGATATACAGAAATAGAGTTTGCATTTACTGTACCCCATTTCAAGGAAAACTTTTTTTTTCCCTCACTGTTCTTTTTTGGCTAAACCACAGATGCTCATTAGATATCCCATTAAATTTATTTTCATTGACTTTAAGTCATTTATATGATATTTCTCCATAAGGGCTTCACCATGTACCAGTTGGAATGTTAAATATCTTAAGGAAAAGATCCCAGTGAACAGAGCTTCACTCTGTCCCCTCCGTTTTTCTCTTTAGAATGGTCTGGTACCCATTGTTGAACCAGAGGTACTTCCTGATGGCAGCCATGACCTGGAACACTGCCAGTATGTTACTGAGAAGGTAAGTCTTAAACATAAAGATGGCAATGCCGGTTAAAAAATCTGTTTTTAAGTAACAGTTGTTACTTATATACCAGCTGTTACATGTGAGGTATTCTATGGTTAGAATCATTATGTAGTGTTGAGAAGATAAGAAGGTATTATAAAAACTTCCACTTTGGGGGGCACATGGTACACGCCTTGTGAAAAAGCAGAAGATCTGCATTACCAAGGCTAGGGTTTAAGCATCCATATTCCCAGTTGTGGGACGTGGGGCAAGTCATATTATCTTTTTGGACCTCATTTCCATCATGTTTAAAAGATTTTAAAATAAGATG
The DNA here is from genome assembly GCA_006410875.1 of Neotragus pygmaeus. NCBI lineage: Eukaryota > Metazoa > Chordata > Mammalia > Artiodactyla > Bovidae > Neotragus > Neotragus pygmaeus. The sequence goes on along the minus strand of SJYV01001324.1, from coordinate 71,832 downwards.
AGGCTTCCATGAGAAAATGTAATTAGAAGGTGATTTTTTCACTTATGGCTTTCTAAATTAGCCATGTACATCTGTAAGAATGTCCTGTTTCTCCACTTGCAAAATGAGGTAGACTGGAATGAGCTCTGAAAGCACTCCTGTCTCTAAAATTTATATTTTTATGATCACTCAGCTTCAGTGGGGATAGAGAATAGAGGCTGATTTGGATGTCCCCAGCGAATTAAGTCAAAGGAAGTAATGGGAAGGAAGCAGTGAGGGCCTTCTGGGAAGCAGAACCATCTGGGTAGTCCATGCAGTGAGCAGCTAGGGGAGGCGCAGCAGGGACAGGCTGGCTTGGCTGTGATTTGCAGGCATCACCCTGATTGAGCCTGAGGGCTGGTTGGAAGCTTCAGCCAAGCAATGTGTGGGAATTCCTTCATCCTCCTTCCCTACAGTGTAGAAGTGCCATGGTCAGATGACTCTGTGGCTGGCTCTGGCTTTCACCTATTTGGGTCTTTTGTCCTTCAGGTCCTGGCTGCTGTATATAAGGCCCTGAATGACCATCATGTTTACTTGGAGGGCACCCTGTTGAAGCCCAACATGGTGACTGCTGGACATGCCTGCACCAAAAAGTATACTCCAGAGCAAGTGGCAATGGCCACGGTTACAGCTCTCCACCGTACTGTTCCTGCAGCTGTTCCTGGTAAGATTTTCTTTCTTCTCTAACTTGAGGTCTTAGTCCTCACTCTTTGAAGGAGTGCCAGAAGCATTTGCATATGTCCAGGACTCTCCTTCCAGCCATGAAACAGATCTCTGCTATCTCACAGGTAGCCAACACTCCCCCCTCAAACTCCATGATGCCACCTATCCTGAGTCCATCAAAATACATACAATCCATTGATTTCCTCGACATTTCACTGCCCTTTTATTTACTAAATCCCTTCTCTCCTCAGCCCAGCTAGCCTCAGCAAAGGCAAGCTAATTTCTCAACCTAGTCCCATGCAAATCAAGTGGGGAAAAGATTGAGACATGACGTTTCTCTTAGGCTCCTTGCTTGCTTTCTCAAGCAGGCAGGTACACAGCCAAGATTAGTGGAGTGGAATGGCTTCTCTCCTTCCAGGCATCTGCTTTTTGTCCGGTGGCATGAGTGAAGAGGATGCTACTCTCAACCTCAATGCTATCAACCTTTGCCCTCTACCAAAGCCCTGGAAACTAAGTTTCTCCTACGGACGGGCCCTGCAGGCCAGTGCACTGGCTGCATGGGGTGGCAAGGCTGAAAACAAGAAGGCAACCCAGGAGGCCTTTATGAAGCGGGCCCTGGTAAGACACTTCTTCTTATGTACTTAATCAAGTGGATTCTTGGGACCTGGCTCTCATTGCTTTCTTCAGGCCATGATGGACTCCAGAGAGTGTCTACCAGGTATTTGAAATTGTGGCATTAGAGCTTAGTAGGAAAGTCAAGGCTGGAGAGAGTTTTGAACTCTCCACACAGGGAGTATAATTGATGTTAGTAGACTGAAGGACAATTTCCACAGAGACACTTTAGAGGGACAATGAGAGGGCCAAGGAATGAACATGGGATATCTTTCATTTTGAGAAGATGAAGAGGAGAAGCCACCAAGACAAGCAATGATTATATATATTAAGATGAACTAAGGATTCTAGGAACAAACAGAACGAAGTTTCAAAGGGTCAATAACAACACCCTACAAAGAGGTTAAAAATAAAGGTGGGAAAAGGCTTTGGAGATATTGGCATTGAAGGGCATATCAATGACCCTCAACAAAATGGGTTCAATAAAGAAAAGGTGCTCATTCAAGATGCTTGTCAGGAAAAGACACAGAAAGGTTACCAGGAACAATGAGGACAAAGAAGGGTCTTATTCAATTACTAACATTCCTTTTTGAGTACCTATGAACCAAGGATTGGGGTGAACAAAGCAGACACAGCCAGTGCCTTTAGGGGACTTAGAGTTTAGCCAAATAGGAAAGAGCTTGGCATGTTTAAATGTAAAGCAGAAGGATCCAGAGGAGAGATTAAAGATTAGGAAAGGACAGAAACTTAGAGGAAACAGTGCTACATGAGACAAAATGTTAAACACAGGTGGCAGAGTTGATCTTAGAAAGGAGGGAAGAGATAGCAGAAAAGAAACAGAATGAGTTTGGAATCAAGTCTGTGGAGGTGGAGAGTTGCAGTGGTTGATCACTGATTACAGGTGACAGCATCTGTTGAGAGTGATAAGGGAATGGAGATTTTGGTCTTCACAGTGGGGAACTTGGAATAGTTGTTGAACTAGTTGCTAGGAAATTGACCAGAGGTTATGGCCAAGCATCAAGCAAGGCGCAGTTGAAACGAATTTGTTTGGTACATTAAATTAGATCCTGAATGTTCCTGCCAGCATGTAGGATAATTCAGATCAGCCTAAATGGGAAAGAGCAGTGTTGAAAATCAGAATTTAACAGGGAGATGGAACAAATTTGAGTGATAGCCTTATCCAGCTTGCTGCTGATGATGAGAGGGGAGCCTGGGCAAAGAATCAGGCATAGCCAAAATTTTGATGATAAGGCACTAAATGAAAGGAAGTCTACAGAGAAGCAAAAAACATCATCTCAGAGGTGTAAGAGAGGTGTGAGATTTTAGAGGTAGTGCTTTACCTTTTGATGATGATGGGTGTGGCTCTGCTGGTGTGTGGCTGATGAGGTGGGAAGATATAGCAAATATGATGAAGGGATTATGCAAGTAAGGGTTAGCCACACAAAAGAAGGGATGTTAAGCTTGTCATCTAGAACAATGGTTCTCAAATTGAGCATGCATCCAAATCACCTGAAAGGTATGTTAAAATGCAGGTGGCTGTACCCAGCCATTGAGTTTCTGATTCAGAAGATCTGGCGTTAAGCTGGAGAATTTCCATTTCTAACAAGTGCTTAATTAGGTCCATGAAACCTAACTTCGAAAATCATTGTAGGTGTAGAAATAAGTCCTGGAGAGATCAGAAAATGGCAACAGTGACTTGAAGACAGGTACTGTTAAGTGGCATTTGAGTGTTATGACAGGTTTCATAATTCTGAAGTCAACTTTAATTGGAATTTACAGAGGGTATCAAATGATATTACAATAACAACTACATAGAAATTATATATTCTTATGGAAAAATATATGTATAAAATGTAAAACTTATTAAATTTTTTTTTTTTTTTTGCTATAGTGAAGCTTTAGCTACACTTGCCTGATGTTTGGCAATATGTCTGGTCATGTTCCTAGCAGACTACTCAACTACTATTCCAAGGTTCCCAAATTGGAACTGAGATTTCCTTTTCCCTATCACTGTATGAGTGAGAAGTTTCTCAATTTTAATTTCTAGGATGGTTGTTGCAGTATTGCTGGTGCTAAAAAGAAACCTTCTTAGTTACACAGAGTTCAGGCTTGCCTGAGAAATGCTTAGAAAACTGGGATTTTAAAAAGGAAGTAAGGATAAAAGCATAAAAGGAAGACATGGGATCAGCAGCAATATTTAGCAAAACCACTGTATGGAAGAAAAGTCTGCATGAAGGTGTAGCTGGTTTCAGATGAGAAGCAGAGGACGAAGCTCAGGTTGCTCTAACGCAGTCTCCTCTCCCACACTTGTGTTTCAGGCTAACAGCCAGGCAGCCGAAGGACAGTACGTTCCCATGGGCTCTTCTGGCTCTGCTTCCACCCAGTCGCTCTTCACTGCCAGCTATACCTACTAGAACCCGAGGCTGACCAGCTTGGCTCTGGCGCTCTAGGCGTCTTGGTAGGAGGGCTGAAAGGAAACAACGACTTTTCCACTGACCCTGGAAATTAGATGAAATTAGGTTGCAAACTGCTGGAAACACAACACATGTTAATTCCTTAGACACAAGTGGAAAAAAATCAGTTATGGAACCATAAATCTGAATATCAGGGATCTGATGAGATCTCACCCAATGGTTTCCTTACAACGCTTCTAGCTCCCCACACCCCAAAGTGTCTATCTAAGAAAAGAACACAGACTTTTAAAACAGAACCAGCTCTCCATCCAGATCACCAAATGAAACACCTCCCAAGCCGAGTGCAGAGAAGCTCATCTTATTAAACAGTCTTAGCAGCGGTAGGTTATGAAGGAGACAGCTGCAACCAAAAAAGGAAATAAAATGTTCTACAAACCTTCCGTTCATATCAGGTTTTACTTTGTGCTCTTGCTTTCAGACGACTTGATACATTTCATTACCTTTGACTCTACAGACCTGACTGCCATTAGCGTCAGGATCCTCAACATTGGTTACTTGTTGGATTAACCTGGCAAAATGAAAAAAACCAGGATGCTCAGGCCACGCTCCAGCCAAGTTTGAGAACTACCAAGCTAGATTTCAAGTTTGAGGGTATTTAGAAATGAAGGCTATTCATAATGTGAAGCAAGCTACATTGTAAAATGATTCCAAACAACATATGGAGTGTAATAAAGCAATCACTGTGACGCTGACGCTTGCGACATTCCTCATCAAATGGCACAGGTTTGGTGACACAGGACTGCATCTTCTTCTGCACATCCAAGCACACCACATAGTTTTGCAGGAAGTAATATTCACATAATTATGCTTATTGGCTTCTGATTTTCAGATTTAACCTATAAAACCATGAAAGACAACCATAGTTACAAGACAGAATTTAATTATAACTTTGGACAATGTAATAGTAATGTAGTAATGGTTTTGGTGAAAAAAAAAAGTAATGTTTTAGCTGAGAGGAGCTGAGAAATTCAAGGGGGAGAAGACATGGAAGAAAGCAAAGAAAACAGTAATTTACTTAATGGGGAGTCAGGCTACTACTTGAAATTGATGGACTAAGAAGTAGTGCTTGAAAAAAAAAGTGCTTTGAGTCTATTAAAATATAAGGGAAATAGATTTAATCACTAAAATATTCTTACCTATAACAAAAATATAGGAGAAGGTAGTAAACTAAATTTTTTGTCTGGAAGACAAAGTTTTCTAAATATTACTTAGAGTGGATAAATTAGGAAGTAGAGGTATAAACATATGATTTAGAGGAATAAGAATTAATTCAAAGGGACTTCTGAGGGAAAAGACTTGGGAATGAGACACAGGGAAGATGTTTTCTTATGTGCTTCTACAGCGTTTGAGTGTTTCTTTCCATGTGGCTGTATTACTTTTCTAAAAACAGCTACTAATATATTCATATAAACAATTCAAACCTACTTAGAGGTTATTTAATCCAAGGCTCTCATTTTATAGATGATAAAACCGAATTTAGAGAAATTAAATTACTTGAGACAGTCATACCTTTAGGGGTTGAGGGTAAAGCTGAGAGATTAGAATTTAGGTCTTTTTCTCCTATAATGGACATGCGGTCAGGGAAGAAGGTAAGGGCAGGGCAACAGGCTGTGTTCAGTAGCTCTGCCACCAGCACTATTGATCTTTTAGACTGCTTTTTGCATTCATCTACTCAATCATCAGCAAGTAGTTGATGTGCTAAACTGTCCTAAATGCTGGTAACACTTGATGTGACAAAGCTTTCCTGCCAGAAATTTTTTATCTAGAGCTTATTCAGCTTCCCTAGTGGCTCAGACAGTAAAGAATCTGCTTGCAATGTAGGAGACATGGGTTTGATCCTGGTGTTGGAAAGATCCACTGGAGAAGGAAATTACTACCCACTCCAGTGTTCTTGCCAGGACAGAGGAGCCTGGCAGGCTACAGTCCATGGGACTGCAAAGAGTCAGACATGACTGAGAGACTAACATTTTCATTTATTCAGCATCACTGACCCTAAGTTGTAAAGAAACCTCTCAGATTCTCATTTATGTTTGGGCAGAAATTTATAATCAACGTTGAGCTATTTGTATCTTTTGGTCAAGGCTGAATTACATTGCACTGTGGGTGAGGATTTATATAATGAATTTCCCCTGGCTATCTGATGTATTTTCCTGACTGCAGTTGTCTTTGAAATCTCAACCCCAGTAATTTCCTTCACTCACAGTAATATGAAGACAAGTGTTACAAACTTCAGTTCCTATTAACTGTGTGGTCACTGAGTGAATGTATTAGCTGTGTCCTAGTTTTTGGTACACTGTCAGATTTATTCTAGGAGTCTACTAAAAATAAAACCTGGTACCAGGCCCTGCAAGTAAGTAAGAAAAGTTTCAGCCTTAGAGTAGCTATGATATTTGCATACCCAGCAATTAAATTTGAGTAGCTAAGCCAGAAACACAAATGCCACTGACTGTGGGTTGGGAAGTGGGGAGGAGAGTATCAATATGGCTGGGTGCAGAAAGGGAGGAGGTGACATTTAGTTTGGACATCACAGGATGGCAAAAGCAAAGGAACTCTTAGAAAAGGAACTGCCTTTGTATGAGGAAACATTTGAATAATTCACTGGGAGGGGATGGGACTTTGAAGGCATAAGTAGCAAAAGCTCAGGCCACAAAATAATTACTGAATGCTGAAAGGAATAATAAAAAGGAATTTGGTTTTGCTATGAAAAGGAAGAGGGAGAGAAGTGAGGGAAGAGGCCAGGAAATGAGAGATGGGAAAGAGAAGGCAGGGAAAAGCTAGGGCAATGTGGAATTGTGGGGAGGTCTAAAAGACTTCTGAGAAGGAGAGAAATATCAACCAATCTAAACCTATTTGTCTTCTTGAGAGGAAGGGCTGAGTTTCACATATGAGTCCACATCATCCTTCACAAAACCAAGATGCTGAGATGATTCATAATGTGAAGTGATTTAGCAGAACTGTAACAATGAGAATATATGCTTCTAGAAACTTGCAGAAATCTTGAAGCAGGCTTTGGGCAAATCAGGAATGGGACTTCAAGACCATATGGTCTAGCTGTGCTGGGGTAAGAGTCTCCAGCTAACAGTGACATTTCATTCACAGCAACAGTGGAGGAAACTGGCATCCAGTGTGCTAGGGAATTGTTCAAGGTCATGTAACCTGTAGTGAGACTTAGGCTGGTGTGATTTGCAAAGTCCTATGGGAAGGCAGTACTATAGGGAAGCATGGGTTCTGGAGTCTGACAGTCTAGGTTCCAACGCTGACTCTGCTGCTTCCTAGTCATGTGACCTTGGACACCTTATACAACCTTCTGTAGTTCAGTTTCTTCCTCTCCAAAATAATAGTATCACGAAGTATTGAGAGATTAAATGAGTCAATACATCTCAGTGACACATTCAGAATCTCTTACCCACAACTCTGAAATCTAAAAAGCTTTAAAAACCAAAAATTTTCTCAAAAGTTTACAGCAAATTATTTGGTGGCAAACCCTAACTCAAGAATGTGATCTTGATTCCACTTGATGGAAAGCAGAGATGTGTCTGATGATAGGTGCTGACTCAGACCCTGTAGAGGGAATGATGAAATATATAGCATAAACATATATTTGCTCTCTAAAATATAAAAAAAATTGATTTGTGAAACATATATGTTCTCAAAGCTCTCAGATAAAGAATTGTGAACCTGTTTTTTAGAACAATATCTGCCATACTTCTAGAAAAACAGATGAACTTTCCATGCTCTAGAGTCCCAAGGCTCATGTAATCCTACGAATTCTCTAAGCATATTTTTTACAGAAGATAAATTAAGAGACAGGAGTAACAGCAAAGCTCAACAGTCAGTTACAGCTCTATTTTCATCACTCAAATATGGTTTTCTGGCTGTAACATACTCTGTCCTAAGGCTCCTGAAATAGTCTAACACTCAGTACTGGGTGCCACTATATGTAGACATACATAAAATCAGTTAGCAAGTATTCATTTAGCACTACTGTATGCTTGGTGCTGAAAAAAATACTATATCATCCTTGCATGCTTACCATTGAAATGAGGAAGGCAAGGAAACAGGAAGCAAAATGGTATACAATAATATGCTAAATTACACTGGTATAGGTAAGGTGCTAAAATCAAAAGAGATGGTATGAATTGCAGACAGTTTACTGCTAGTTGTTTGATCTTTGGATCTTGAGTCTCAGTTTTCCCATCTGTAAAAATAGGTTTGCTGTTAGATTAGCAATATTTTTTGTAAAGTGCCAGATATATAAGTCATGAATAAATATTTTATTTTTTCTCTGTCAGTTGGCTCTTAAAGAATGGTAAAGGCAGTTGAGTGGAAGTGAAGATGAATTAACCGTGTCCTGATTAGAGTACAGATTGTATATTTTGAGGAAGTTGTGGGAAATTAGATTAAAATGGTGAGAAATTAGATTAAAATGGTGAGGCCAAGTGGAGTGGCACAGTCGGGTGGGAGAGCAGACTGGGCAGGGTTATTAGGAAAAGTTTTGCCTTAAAGTAATGAGAAACGGGGACCCTTGAGTAATCTTTGACCAGGGAATAACANAAAAAAAAAGTAATGTTTTAGCTGAGAGGAGCTGAGAAATTCAAGGGGGAGAAGACATGGAAGAAAGCAAAGAAAACAGTAATTTACTTAATGGGGAGTCAGGCTACTACTTGAAATTGATGGACTAAGAAGTAGTGCTTGAAAAAAAAAGTGCTTTGAGTCTATTAAAATATAAGGGAAATGGATTTAATCACTAAAATATTCCTACCTATAACAAAAATATAGGAGAAGGTAGTAAACTAAATTTTTTGTCTGGAAGACAAAGTTTTCTAAATATTACTTAGAGTGGATAAATTAGGAAGTAGAGGTATAAACATATGATTTAGAGGAATAAGAATTAATTCAAAGGGACTTCTGAGGGAAAAGACTTGGGAATGAGACACAGGGAAGATGTTTTCTTATGTGCTTCTACAGCGTTTGAGTGTTTCTTTCCATGTGGCTGTATTACTTTTCTAAAAACAGCTACTAATATATTCATATAAACAATTCAAACCTACTTAGAGGTTATTTAATCCAAGGCTCTCATTTTATAGATGATAAAACCGAATTTAGAGAAATTAAATTACTTGAGACAGTCATACCTTTAGGGGTTGAGGGTAAAGCTGAGAGATTAGAATTTAGGTCTTTTTCTCCTATAATGGACATGCGGTCAGGGAAGAAGGTAAGGGCAGGGCAACAGGCTGTGTTCAGTAGCTCTGCCACCAGCACTATTGATCTTTTAGACTGCTTTTTGCATTCATCTACTCAATCATCAGCAAGTAGTTGATGTGCTAAACTGTCCTAAATGCTGGTAACACTTGATGTGACAAAGCTTTCCTGCCAGAAATTTTTTATCTAGAGCTTATTCAGCTTCCCTAGTGGCTCAGACAGTAAAGAATCTGCTTGCAATGTAGGAGACATGGGTTTGATCCTGGTGTTGGAAAGATCCACTGGAGAAGGAAATTACTACCCACTCCAGTGTTCTTGCCAGGACAGAGGAGCCTGGCAGGCTACAGTCCATGGGACTGCAAAGAGTCAGACATGACTGAGAGACTAACATTTTCATTTATTCAGCATCACTGACCCTAAGTTGTAAAGAAACCTCTCAGATTCTCATTTATGTTTGGGCAGAAATTTATAATCAACGTTGAGCTATTTGTATCTTTTGGTCAAGGCTGAATTACATTGCACTGTGGGTGAGGATTTATATAATGAATTTCCCCTGGCTATCTGATGTATTTTCCTGACTGCAGTTGTCTTTGAAATCTCAACCCCAGTAATTTCCTTCACTCACAGTAATATGAAGACAAGTGTTACAAACTTCAGTTCCTATTAACTGTGTGGTCACTGAGTGAATGTATTAGCTGTGTCCTAGTTTTTGGTACACTGTCAGATTTATTCTAGGAGTCTACTAAAAATAAAACCTGGTACCAGGCCCTGCAAGTAAGTAAGAAAAGTTTCAGCCTTAGAGTAGCTATGATATTTGCATACCCAGCAATTAAATTTGAGTAGCTAAGCCAGAAACACAAATGCCACTGACTGTGGGTTGGGAAGTGGGGAGGAGAGTATCAATATGGCTGGGTGCAGAAAGGGAGGAGGTGACATTTAGTTTGGACATCACAGGATGGCAAAAGCAAAGGAACTCTTAGAAAAGGAACTGCCTTTGTATGAGGAAACATTTGAATAATTCACTGGGAGGGGATGGGACTTTGAAGGCATAAGTAGCAAAAGCTCAGGCCACAAAATAATTACTGAATGCTGAAAGGAATAATAAAAAGGAATTTGGTTTTGCTATGAAAAGGAAGAGGGAGAGAAGTGAGGGAAGAGGCCAGGAAATGAGAGATGGGAAAGAGAAGGCAGGGAAAAGCTAGGGCAATGTGGAATTGTGGGGAGGTCTAAAAGACTTCTGAGAAGGAGAGAAATATCAACCAATCTAAACCTATTTGTCTTCTTGAGAGGAAGGGCTGAGTTTCACATATGAGTCCACATCATCCTTCACAAAACCAAGATGCTGAGATGATTCATAATGTGAAGTGATTTAGCAGAACTGTAACAATGAGAATATATGCTTCTAGAAACTTGCAGAAATCTTGAAGCAGGCTTTGGGCAAATCAGGAATGGGACTTCAAGACCATATGGTCTAGCTGTGCTGGGGTAAGAGTCTCCAGCTAACAGTGACATTTCATTCACAGCAACAGTGGAGGAAACTGGCATCCAGTGTGCTAGGGAATTGTTCAAGGTCATGTAACCTGTAGTGAGACTTAGGCTGGTGTGATTTGCAAAGTCCTATGGGAAGGCAGTACTATAGGGAAGCATGGGTTCTGGAGTATGACAGTCTAGGTTCCAACGCTGACTCTGCTGCTTCCTAGTCATGTGACCTTGGACACCTTATACAACCTTTCTGTAGTTCAGTTTCTTCCTCTCCAAAATAATAGTATCACGAAGTATTGAGAGATTAAATGAGTCAATACATCTCAATGACAAATTCAGAATCTCTTATCCACAACTCTGAAATCTAAAAAGCTTTAAAAACCAAAAATTTTCTCAAAAGTTTACAGCATATTATTTGGTGGCAAACCCTAACTCAAGAATGTGATCTTGATTCCACTTGATGGGAAGCAGAGATGTGTCTGATGATAGGTGCTGACTCAGACCCTATAGAGGGAATGATGAAATATATAGCATAAACATATATTTGCTCTCTAAAATATAAAAAAAATTGATTTGTGAAACATATATGTTCTCAAAGCTCTCAGATAAAGAATTGTGAACCTGTTTTTTAGAACAATATCTGCCATACTTCTAGAAAAACAGATGAACTTTCCATGCTCTAGAGTCCCAAGGCTCATGTAATCCTACGAATTCTCTAAGCATATTTTTTACAGAAGATAAATTAAGAGACAGGAGTAACAGCAAAGCTCAACAGTCAGTTACAGCTCTATTTTCATCACTCAAATATGGTTTTCTGGCTGTAACATACTCTGTCCTAAGGCTCCTGAAATAGTCTAACACTCAGTACTGGGTGCCACTATATGTAGACATACATAAAATCAGTTAGCAAGTATTCATTTAGCACTACTGTATGCTTGGTGCTGAAAAAAATACTATATCATCCTTGCATGCTTACCATTGAAATGAGGAAGGCAAGGAAACAGGAAGCAAAATGGTATACAATAATATGCTAAATTACACTGGTATAGGTAAGGTGCTAAAATCAAAAGAGATGGTATGAATTGCAGACAGTTTACTGCTAGTTGTTTGATCTTTGGATCTTGAGTCTCAGTTTTCCCATCTGTAAAAATAGGTTTGCTGTTAGATTAGCAATATTTTTTGTAAAGTGCCAGATATATAAGTCATGAATAAATATTTTATTTTTTCTCTGTCAGTTGGCTCTTAAAGAATGGTAAAGGCAGTTGAGTGGAAGTGAAGATGAATTAACCGTGTCCTGATTAGAGTACAGATTGTATATTTTGAGGAAGTTGTGGGAAATTAGATTAAAATGGTGAGAAATTAGATTAAAATGGTGAGGCCAAGTGGAGTGGCACAGTCGGGTGGGAGAGCAGACTGGGCAGGGTTATTAGGAAAAGTTTTGCCTTAAAGTAATGAGAAACGGGGACCCTTGAGTAATCTTTGACCAGGGAATAACATAATAGAAGAGTATTGCTGAAAATTAGTTTTTATACTATAGACTATTGGGAAGAAACTGGGAGTCAGCTAAGTGGGCATAATAGCAAATCAACATAGAGCCAAGCTTCTGGGTGGCAGAAGTCAGTGAGTGGATGTGACATCTTTATTTTGATTTTAAAAATATTTATTATTTTCATTTATTTGGCTGCACCGGTCATTTGGTTGCAGCACTCAGGATCTTTGCTTCAGTATGCAGGATCTTGAGTTGCAGAATGTGGGATCTAATTCCCTGAGCAGGGATAGAACTTAGGCCACCTGCATTGGGAGCATGGAGTCTTAGCCACTGGATCTCCACAGAGGTCCCTGATATGGCATCTTTAGGTTGGGAAAAACAACGCCAGACTCTCCTTATGTAGCATAGCTATTTACCATCCTAATAAATCTGTTTTACTGGAACTTGAAAGGCAAGCACTGGGACAAATGAAAATTCAAAATTCTTTTAGATCTAATTCTCAAAAAGAGGCTGATGGACATGCATAGACTTAGCCCTTTGAAACATAGGCACAGTGAAATGTAGAGCATCTTCTAAGCACATAACTAATTTTTCCAGTAGTTCACAGTTTGTACCAGGGGTATGCTGCAGTCTGAGGTCTCAGGTGTGCCCTCTTCAGATGTCCAAGGTCAAGGCATCTTTGTGCAGCCACTTCCAGTTTCCTTGTTCTGCCCTGGTTTTCCCAGAGGGAATTTACAGGCTAGAGTGCAGTTCTTGAATCCAGGGACACAATGATTATCATGTGATAAAGAGGTTTATCTTAGCCATTGGACTGATATCAGAAGTATGTTCTTGAGAACATGGCTTTTGGACTGAAAATAGCAGAGGCAAAATTATGAACTATGTTTTATTTGTGCAAAATGTATCAAAACTAGGTGTCTTGGAAAGCTGGGTGATTTTCTTTTTTACTCGCAATCTTTCTGCTGTGGAAAAGATATGACTTACTATTCACTCCCCAGTGAATGAGAATAAAGGACTGCCTGGTGCCACTATATAACTAATACCTGGCAGATATTCTTTAAAAACACATGTTTATTGGACTTGTCCCATTTGCACAGTAAATATATCTGTCCTTTTTCTATTTGGCCATGCTGGCCAAATAAGCTATAGTTTATAGCTCAGACAGTAAAGAAATCGCCCATAATGCAGGAGAGCTGGGTTCGATCCCTTTGTCGGGAAGATCCCCTGGAGAAGGAAATGGTGACCCACTTCAGTATTCTTCCCTGGAGAATCCCATAGAGAGAGGAGCCTGGTGGGCTACAGTCCATGGGGTCATAAAGAGTTGGACATGACCGAGCAAGTAACACATTGTTAATAGAAAAAGCTTTGGTGGTGGTGGTTTAGTTGCTCAGTCGTGTCCAACTCTTGAGACCCCATGGACTATAGCCTGCCAGGCTTCTCTGTCCATGGGATTCTCCAGGCAAGAATACTGGAGTGGATTGCCATTTCCTTCTCAACTCACCCCTACCAATACCCAAGGCCACAAAACATTTTTGAAGGAGGTAGAGAAGGAAGATGAAGGATAAAAATTACAAATGAGGAACAGTAACTTCAAAAAATGATTGGAATATCTTTTTTTAAATTGAAATTTACTCTGCAAGCAAATATACTCAACTGGGTATGCTGGGTATGCCCCTAGATTTGCTGCTGCTATCTTCCTTTAGGAAGACAGATGAAAATGAAAGGTCTCACTCATCAAAATTACAAAATGGAGTATTACAGTAGTTAGCGTCCTTTTTTATTTTCTTTTTGCCACAAAAGACTCCTTTCACCTACTCTATTTATGTATTTGGCCACACTGCATGTCTTGTGGGATCTCAATTTCCCAACCAGGAATTGAATCCAGGCCCATAGCAGTGAAAGGGCCAAGTCCTAACCACTTGACCACCAGGGAATTCTCTCACCTGCTCATTTTAAACTGTTATCTACTGTGATGAAAATGTTATATTTCAATTCTGGTGGCCTAAGAGATATCGGTGAAATGTTGTTTCTGGGTATGTCTGTGAAGGTGTCTCTGAAAGAGAGTTGCATATTAAGTCTGTAGACTGAGTGAAGAAGATTGTCTTCAATAATGCTAAGTGCATTATCCAATTTGTTGAGGGTCTGAATCAAACAAAAAGGTGAAGGAGGGCAAATTTGTTCTCTGTCCAGGTGGGGCATACATCTTCTCTCTTTGGACATCAGTGTTTCTGGTTCTTAGGCTTCTTTGGATTCAGACTAAATTATGCCATTGGCTTTCATAGTTCTCCAACATATGGACAGCATACCATGGGACATCATATATTCTAATCACATGTGCTGTGCTATGCACAGTTGCTAAGTCATGTCTGATGCTTTGCATCTGCATGGACTGTAGCCTGCAAGGCTCCTCTGTCAATGGGATTTTCCAAGCAAGAATACTGGAGTGGGCGGCCATTTCCTACTCCAGGGGATCTTCCCGACTCAGGGATTGAAGCTGCGTATCTTGCATCTCCTGCATTGGCAGGCGGATTCTTTACCACTGGGAGCCCAATTCCTATAATCTATCATTCTGTTGTTTAGCTGCTCAGTTGTATCTGACTCTTTGAAACCACATGAACTGTAACCTGCTAGGCTCCTCTCTCCATGGACTTTCCCAGGCAAAACTACTGGAGTGGGTTGCCATTTCCTTCTCCAGGGGCTCTTCCTGACCCAGGGTTTGAACCTGCATCTCCACACCTCCTGCATTACAGAGAGATTCTTTATTGCTGTCACCAGGGAAGCTCCTATCTATCTATCTGTCCTATTGGTTTATTGGTTTTTTCTCTGGAGAACCCCAAAACATCTAATACTTTGCTTCGTCTGCTTTAACCCTAATTTTCTTTCTGACTGTTCCATGTGTTAATTTCCACAAGGAATCTGAATAATGCCATAAAAGCCAAGGCAGGAGACACAAGAGAGGTGGGTTCAGTCCCTGGGTTGGAAAGAGTCCCTGGAGTAGGAAATGGCAACCTGCTCCAGTATCCTAGCCTGGAAAACTCCGTGGACAGAGGAGCCTGGAGGACTGGAATCCATGGGGTTGCAGAATTGGACAAGACCGAGAGACTGAGCACACACATTAAAGGTTCAGCCTTTTCCTTCAGCTGGGCCCTAAACAAAACCCCAAAAGACCTCCCCAAGTTTTTGATTGGTTCTTTCCCACTGTCCCTAATGGCTACTCAAAACTATCACTATTGATTGACAAGGTTCCCAACTCTACTGCTCATGGTAGTCACCCCTCTTCCTTTCCTCTCATGAATTTGACTATTTTTGGAAAATGGGTCATCTCAAGTGTATTCCATTTCTTTCTCTTCCCTCAAAGTGAAAGTTGCTCAGTGGGGTCCAATTCTTTGCAACCGTATGGACTATATACAGTCCATGGAATTCTCCAGGCCAGAATACTAAAGTGGGTAGCCATTCCCTTCTCTAGATCTTCCCAAACCAGGGATTGAACCCAGGTCTCCTGCATTGCAGGTAGATTCTTTATCAGCTGAGCCACCAGAGAAGCCTTCTCTTGCCTCAGCCAGACACTAAATCTGTACTCTACTTTTCTCCCAATTGGGAGGGAAAAAGCTGCCATAGTCCTCCCATTAGGCTAAAATTCATCTTTGCTTATCTAATAATTCAATTTTCAGCTGCTCTCCCTTACCTTCAGTTTCTCCCTCAACTGGTTATCTATTCACAATGGAAAAATACTCAGTTTTTTTCTTTAAAAACTTTCCCTTCTTTTTATTCCCGGTAAAATTAAGAATAATCAAAAAAGCGTTGTCACTTTTTTTTAAAACTGTAAGACATACAGTCACAGACCAAAATTACTATTATTTCATGAAAGGACTTTTTTATTTCTAAGCGGGGCATTATTTCCGAATAAAGTTAAGGTCTTGAATCAATTTAGCTTTTTCACAAAGACATTATATTGTCCTCGTTTTACCATTTGAATGTAGAAGTTACCTTTTCACCTTGAATTTACAGTATTNTATTTCTAAGCGGGACATTATTTCCGAATAAAGTTAAGGTCTTGAATCAATTTAGCTTTTTCACAAAGACATTATATTGTCCTCGTTTTACCATTTGAATGTAGAAGTTACCTTTTCACCTTGAATTTACAGTATTTGAGGATTGATGTACTCTTTAGACACTATTTAAGCCCTGAAAACTGGCTCTTCTCTATTTCAGAAGCTGCTCTTACAGAACTCATTAACGACTTTCTAATTATCCAATCTAAAGGACACCCTTCAACCCTATTTGACATCTCTGCAGCACTCTTCCAGGTCACCTCCCTGTACCAATTATCACTATGTACTGGGTTTCCCAGGTGGTCAAGAACCCACCTGCCAATGCAGAAGAGATGAGATGTGGGTTTGATCCTGGGATTGGGGATTCCCTGGAGGAGGGTATAGCAACCCACTCCAGTATTCTTGCTTGGAAAATTCCATGGACAGAGGAGCCTGGCAGGCTATGGTCCATAGGGGTGCAGAGTTAGACACGACTGAAGTGACTAAGCATGCACACACTGGGTTTTCCACACTTCTGGCTGTTTCTCAGTCTCCTTTGAATCTTTCCCAGTCATTCAACAAGGCTGGTCCTCAGGATTCTGCTCTGGATTTATTTTCTCCTTAAATCTTAATTCATTTCTGTGTCTAAGCACTGGTGAATTCCTAAATCAAATTCTAATCCAGATCTTCCCTATGCACCATATCTACATCTCCAATTATCTTTAGACATCTCTCACAGATAGACCAAACATTACATGCTCAAAAACTTAATCTCCTCATTCCACACCAGGTACACCTTCCTCCTCCACCCTCAGGATTGAGTACCAACCAGCCAAACCCACCTTGAATCTTTACCCTTCTTCAGCCTTTCTCATCCAACTAGCAATCAAGTTTTACTCTGCATTTTTAAAGTTCATATCCTTCTTTCATCTGGATTTAAAGACACCACAACCTCTCAACAGTAGTACTCTTAAGAGACTCTTTGAAGTTAACATGGAAATGAGAGGCCCTTGAACCCTTACTTTGTGCAGTTTTCTGAGGTTAAGATCCCCAGATCTAAGAAAGGTCAAGAACCAGTTTTTTCTCTCCTATTCATTTCCACATCACCTCGAGTTAAAATGAAGGCACCACAAGATGTGTTGTGTGTATATTTGGAAAGGAACACAAGAATCTGGGGTACCTGTAATATTTCTTAAGTGCAGTACCAGTTATTTAGGGGTTTACTTGTGAAAACAGAACTGTATTCTTAAAATGTGTCCTGACTTATCATAAATAGAAGGAAAACATTACCATGGAATTTTAGGCAGAAATCAAGTCCTGTCTCTTAAGAATGATGCTTGTTTATGGGCAGTCTTGCCTCTTGTCACATTCCTATTACGAGTTCACTCTGTAGCTACCAAATCTTCTCACAACTCTGTGTTCAGACAGTATTCATCTTTTCTAGTACTCGATTGTCTCATCTTAGGCGTCATTTCCTCCTGAAAGATTCAACTTTCTCCTTCCCAGTCTTCTACAAACTTCATATCCCTCTCTAAAACCCCCTGCCTATTTCTATCATTTTCTTGGAAAAAAAAGTAGTGTATACTGCAGTGGACTTGCTTAAACACAAAAACCTTTCTAGCTATGCTTGTAAACAATGAACTGAACACATAAGAACCATTTCATTGTTACTGGAATTTGGAGCTAAGATGCAAGATTCATATTCAAGTATGTTAAAAATTATGTACTTTTAGTGGGAATACCTCATACCACCATGGCCCCGAATTACAGTGAAGTCAACAGCCAGAACTTCTGCTCAGCTAGATAACCATACATGAAACAATGCAACTTCAGCAAAAAGCAGAGAAAATGTTTAGTGTGCATGCAGCAAAACTACATTTTGAATTAGGTTTTCAAAACAGAGAACAGGTCTAAGAACCCCATTATTAGTTATGAACCTGGACTGGGGAACGACTGATACAGAAAAAGTAGAATGTCTAGGTCATAGGAGAAAGTGAGGTCTTTTGCTTAAACTATTAAGAAATCTAGAATAAGAGTGAGCTGGTGATTTGGAATTATTAGGAATGAAAGATTTAACCTCAGTTGAACTATCCCAGAAAAGGTAACTAGTCAGAAGTAGAACAAATAAGAGCAATTTAAATTACTGATTCTAATTTTTAAATGCAGTAATGCATTTGACAAGATAGATTTTTATTTACATGGAGTAATAAACTCTTACACAAAGCAAAAAACAAAACATATTTAATGACTAGAACAAATGAATTATAGGTTTATAATAACCATTGACTAAGGGAAGCCCTAGAACCAGAAATAATGATTGCATGCAAAGTCTGGTTACCATAAAAACCAAAGCATACCAAAATATGTTTCCTAGCATAGACTCCAGGTCTTTTTATTTCCAACTCTCAGTAATCAAAATATTTACACTTTCACATGCTACTGGTAGTAGAGGAATAAGATTTAGTCTGTCTAGGACTACAAGTTATCTTTCACAGAATGAAGCGCACAAAAAGAACAGCACCTTCCTCCACCTTTTTGGGCCCATCTTAGAGGAAAAAAAGGCACTCCCAAAGGTTCCTTGGTAACACCTTTGCTAGGTTTGTTACATAATCTTTACATGTAAAATTAATGGTCCACTCATTTCACAGATCTGGGAACCACATGGCACTGGAACTGCCTTTAACCCACATGCCAAACCGGCTTTAACAAGGGCAACAGCTTTGGATGTCAGTTCTTAAAAAAAAATGGGGGCTTTGTTTCCTTGAATACATAATCATATGCTTAATTACTGAACTTTGGCATACATAGTCAAACATACTGTGGAACTGAAAGAACCACCATATATTTCGGTGCCAGAGGACTTAAGTTTTCTAACATCAGCTGCTTCCAACTCCCCTAGGGATATGCAACTTTGTTCTTCTCCCTTTTATTAATTATAATTAAGTGCTCTGAACGTGGGTTTAACCTCTCCACTGAGAGATCTGGAAAAAAAAAAGATGCTTAAATTACTGAGTCTTTCTCTGATCAAAATGAATAATAATGAAGTCTTCAATTGCATGTGGGCAGCTGCCCATTATTCGCAGAATCTTTAGAAACCATGTGGCTGAGGACAAACAGAATCTGCTTTGATCACTGAGTGTGACTCACACTGAGCCATACTGAAACTGCACTTGGGTACCTGGTCTCAAGTCAAACTGAACTTAAATATTTCTCCACATTTACTGCATCCATGTAGCATGCAATTTTTGATGCTGAATAAGAGAAATGTGGCAA
>SJYV01001324.1:14143-52581 GCA_006410875.1 Neotragus pygmaeus | reverse complement strand
CACACTGAGCCATACTGAAACTGCACTTGGGTACCTGGTCTCAAGTCAAACTGAACTTAAATATTTCTCCACATTTACTGCATCCATGTAGCATGCAATTTTTGATGCTGAATAAGAGAAATGTGGCAACTGAAGGCTTCACCACAAGCATCACATTCATGGGTTTCCTGAATTTTCACCTCTGCATGGATCTTCTGATGGTTGACAAGGCTGCGCTGCTGACTAAAACTTTTGTCGCACTTCTCACACTTATAAGGTTTTTCTCCTGTATGTATTCTCTGATGCTGAATCAGGCCAGAGTTCCGGCTAAAGGCCTTCCCACATTCATCACATTTATGGGGTTTATTACCTGTGTGAACGCCCTGATGTCGAATAAGATTACAAAGTTGACTAAAACTTTTGCCACACTGTCTGCAAAGATAGGGTCTCTCTCCAGTGTGGATTCTCTGGTGTTCAATAAGAAATGAGCTCCGACTGAAGCTTTTCCCACATACAGTACATAGGTAGGGTTTTTCACCAGTGTGGATTCTTTGATGTTGCACAAGATGAGCACTGACACTGAAAGTTTTCCCACATTCATCACATTTATAAGATTTTTCCTTAGGGTAGACTTCCTGTTGTATAACAAGACCACCATTTGGGTCAAAACTTTCCTTGGTTTCATTGTACGAGTAAGTCTTCTCTCTGGTGTGGATTCTCTGGTGCTGAGTAAGACCTGAGCTTCTACTAAAGGCTTTTCCACATTCCTCACATTTATGGGGTTTGTCCCCTGTGTGAATTCTCTGATGACGAGTAAGGTTGCAAAGCTGACTGAAGCTTTTCCCACACTCTTTGCACTGATAAGGTCTTTCACCTGTATGGATCCTCTGATGTTCAATAAGGAACGAGCTCCGACTGAAGCTTTTTCCACATTCAATACAAAGAAAAGGTTTCTCACCAGTGTGGATTTTTTGGTGTTGTATAAGATATGTACTTAATCTAAAGGCCTTCCCACATTCACCACATTTATGAGGTCTTTCCCCAGTATGAATTCTCTGATGTTCAACAAGTAAAGAATTTCTACTAAAGCTTTTCTTACATTTGGTACAGTGATAGGGTTTCTCACCAGTGTGTGTTCTCTGATGTTCAATCAGGTGTGACTTCCAACTGAAGGCTTTCCCACAGTCACCACATTTATGGGGTTTTTCACCTGTGTGAATCCTTTGATGTTTAACAAGGCTTCTTCGCTGGCTGAAGCTCTGTTTACAGTGATTACACTGATAGGGTCTCTCTCCAGTGTGGATTCTCTGATGTCTAATAAGGGTTGAGCTCACACTAAAGGTTTTTCCGCAATAATTACACTCATAGGGCCTTTCCCCGGTGTGAATTCTCTGATGTTCAATAACAAATGAACTGCGACTAAAACTTTTCCCACATTCATTACATTGGAAAGGTTTCTCTCCAGTATGGACCCTTTGATGTTGAATGAAATGAGCCTTGCGGACAAAACTCTTTCCACATTCTTCACATTTATGACATTTCTCTTCTGAATTTGGTCTCTTACGGATAATGTTAGTGTTTCCTCTGAACATTCTTTGTTCCTGGGTCAAAGATTCCCTTGGTATTTCCCATAAGAAGATTCCTCTTTGTTTATCTAACCTACCAACAAGTTCAAAGGTTTCTCTATGCATGGGATCCTGGTCAATTTCACTTTTGATTCTTGTAACTATTATACCCTGTGGTTCCATTTCTTCCTCAATTTCCTCAATTTCTTGTTTCACAGTTGGCTCCTCATCCTTATCTCTGTTCAAAACATCTGGAATAAATGGAAAATAGAAATGTCAGCCTACTTCTTTGCCAGCAAAGAGAAACTGTCATAAAAATAAGATAATTAAAATAATCTACCATGTGCATAAAATGTAGTTCACTATATCACAGCACCCTTGTGATGATTACATTAGTTCAAATACATAAAGCATTTAAAACTACCTGGCAAACAGTACAAGCTATATAAATATTATTTAGTATTAGTTTTCTGATAAAATGAAATATTTTCCTTAAAGAAAGGGTAACAAAGAAATAAAATAAGTAACAGTAGGATAAACGAGCTATCAGGAAAGAAAGGACAATATGGGGAAAAAACAGTAGGTTCAGAAAAACTTAGGATGAAGTAGCATTATTGTAATGTGAATAAGCCAAATAACTGACAGAAAAGAACACATAATATGATGCTGAGAAGAAAAACAGACAAAAACCAGAGGAAACAATTCATTCCTTAATAAGAATTTATTGTGAATAAAAGCATCCCAGGCATTGTATTAATATAATGAATTAGAATTTAGAGATAAGGCAAGAAGCCTCTTAACAAGTGGAATAGATGATAAGTACAAATAGGTAAAGAGTAGAATATGACAAAGAAAATACTAAGTAAAATAGTTCCTATATGGAGATAAATGGCTTTAAAAAACTGAGTTGAAGTGATATGGATTCTATTATATAGAAAAACAGGAAAAAAAGAACATGTTTAGAGCTAATGGAAGAAACTAGGAAAAAGAATAGTCTGTGGTAGTTTATGATTTCACCTACCACAGATACATTCTTCAAGTATAGATGAGTCTCGTTCCTCTAAAGATATAAGACCCACGTTGGAACTATCCATTTCCAACTGGGAGTCTGCATGACATCCAAGAAATGATAATCTTGTATGCATTGGAAGAAAGATAACATAATGGTCTATAATGAAACAGAGTAGCACATGGGACACTTAAGTCTGCCTCTGACTTCTTTTCTGATTTTCTATCTCTTGCTGCCTGGTGGATAACTCCATGAGAAGATTCAATCACCACTAAATTCTTATTTGATGCTAACAATTTCTCCTTTTTTATACTTCCTTTTTTCTTTCAATTTTATAATCTTCTAACTGTGGAGTCATCTTTGAATTTCCTTTTCACTTACTTCAAACCAGTCATTATTTTATTCCAAAAAACCCCTCTTCTGTTATTACCCTAAGAAACTTTATTTTTACTTACAGTACTGTCTCTCAAATTCATTTTCTTAGTCCTTATTTTACTTGCAGCATGTGATAGTCTTGACTACTCCCATTCCTTTACAGTTTTTGGTTTCTATGCTATTGTATTCTAGTTCTCTTCGTATTTCTTATTTGGCCTTTTCTAATACATTTCCCTCATGCATTTCTCTTCTCCTCATGTTTAAGGATATTACTATCCATGTTTATATCCTCATCGTGCTCTATATACACACATTCTCTGAATGTTGCCACTAAGCTGTCTCAAAAGGTCTCACAAATAACATGACCATCATCACTTGTCATGTCCATCTCCACCTTTAATCATGTTCCTTTCAGAAGCATTAACTGTCCATCACAGCAGGAAATCATTCTAGATTCAATGATTCTACTCTTTAGCATGTGCCCTCTCTGTTTCCCATAGATTACTGCAAAAGTCAACTAATAATCTTTGGCTTTGGTCTTTAGGCTGTATCTACTTCATTGAATCCAGAGAGATTTTCATGAAATGGAATTCTAATCATGTCACTAACTACAGATCCTATTATCTCTAAAATCTAACCGAATCTCTCTACATTATGATACTCAGTACTTCTTGAGGTCTCTAAGCTTCAATTCACTCTCCTTCCCATGCTCTCACACTTTATGTGTGTAAATTACTTATGCTTTAGTCATTTATGATATTTCTTTGCATATCTCATTTATGAACTATCCACTGGCATTGTTTACTTGAAAATCTCTTGGTTTAAGATTCAATGCAATGCAATAGTTCCTCTATAAAGTTCCTTCACTTAATCCACTAGATGATTTAAGTGTTCTGTTTTTGATGACCATCCCTTGTCTATAACTGCATTATAGCTATTATTACACTGTACTTCAGTTTGTATTTTCCATTGGATTACAAGTTCTTTCTGAGACTTTGTGTTAAAAGTCTTTTCATAACATTTACTCAGTGGATATTTTTCCAGGGTTTTACTCAAAGCAGTAATACAAAATTACATTATTTGCAGATGATATGACTGCCTCCCTTTCATGGATCGCAGCTATGTCATGGCAAAGAGGTTTGCATAAATCAATGCAGCTGGAGCTATGCCATGCAGTGCCACCCAAGACAGACAAGTCACAGTGGAGAATTCTGAGAAAATGGGTGGTAGAGGACGAAATAGTTAGATGACATCACCAACTCAATGGACATGAATCTGAGCAAATTCTGGGAGACAGTGAAGGACAAGGAAGCCTGGCATGCTGCAGTCCACAGGGCTGCAGAGTCAGACACAACTTAGCAACTAAACAACAATGATCGCCTACCCAAAATTCCCAGAAGAATTAAATGAAATATAATAGCTATGAAAGGACTAAGATATAAAACAAATACTGGTTCTTACCAAGAGTAACTAGTTAATAAATATTATAGGAAAAGAAATATGCTCTTCATGATATTAAAAACCATAAGGCCTAGGAATTTATCTAACAAGAAATGCAAGATCCATAAAAGAATCCATACAATTTTTCTGAAGGACATAAGACAGTTAACTAGAATCAACCAATTGCCAAAGAGAGTCAATATTGTAAAGCTCTTACTTCTTCCCCAAAACCAACAACTTAACTATTCAAACCAAAATCCCATGAATCAGTTAAAAAACCCCAATGAATCTAAATTTCAACTGGAAGAATGCAGAAAACTAGTTAATTACAACTGACCCTTGGACAACATGAAGGTTAGGGGCACTGATCCTCGACTCTGTTGAAGATATACATATAACTTTAAAGTTGGCCCTTTATATCAATGGTTTTGCACCTAAAGATTCAGTCAATTGCAGACTGTATAGTACTGTAGTACGTATTTAGTGAAAAAAAATCACAAACAAGTAGACTCTCACATTTCAAACCCATATTGTTTAAGGGTCAAGTGTATAACCTGAAAGAGAATGTAAGAGTGACTTTATCTTACTAGACGTGAAATATAATATATTGCTAAAGTAAATAAAACACAGAGGCACTAGCATGAAAACAAATAGGTCAAATAGAGAGACATGTAAAACAAGTGAATCTAGGCTTCCAAACAGAGCAGCCTGGAAATGACTAGCCATTAGACCTGGGCTTGGTAGCTATAACCACCTTCTGAGGTACCTGCCATGCTTGTACTGTATGTTCCCATCCTCTGGTCAAAGCTAATTTTTCTAGAGTAAACAGGTGCCTCAAAGTGCAGTTCTCTCAGTTTTCTAGGAAAAAAAACAAAACAAAACAATGAGAGAATGGGGAAGGACTTGCATTTTTAGGCCAACCACAATGCTTTATAATTACTTATTGAATGAATGAGCAGTTGAATAAATATTTGGAAAGAGACTAAGGTCCAATCTGGCTCTAGCAGTCTGGAGAGAAGTTATCAAAACTGAAGAAGTCTATTTTAATTTAAAGAACTGAAAGATCAAGAACTGAGAGATCAAGCTGTCATCAATGTAGTTATTGCAGGTTTTAAAGAAAAATGAGCATGGAAAGGATAGGTATGACTAAAGAGGCAAAATTACAAAGCTAGACGAGTTGTGTTAAGTAGAGTAACAGGATGAAATGCCAGAACACACTACACTGAAATAGTTGAGTAACCATAATCTCTCATCAAGGGAGCACAAATCAAGGGGGTGGATACAGAATTTATACAGGAAGATGAAAAGATTGTGGAGGAAGAAATAATAACTCATGAAAAGCTGTATTTCACAATAAAGAGAGCCTGAACGCAGGAGATCACAGATGGGCTCACTGCTATCTTACAGTACCAGGCACAGGCAAGGCTGGGCATTCACCTGATATTATCAACCAGGACACTATATGGGTGGAAAAAGCTGTCAGTGACTCAGAGATACCATAGCATAATGGAAAAAAAACCTAGCATCTGATATGGCTGGAGACTGAAGTCGTATGCTAAAAACAACAGATGATGCTAGAAAGCTATATGGGAGGTATATAAGGTGGTTCCAGTATACAGGACAAGAAATTAAGATTTTTTTTTTTTAATCCTTTAAGGTGTCAGAAATCACAGAAGTTGTAAACAGTCAACTAACACAAAATCACTTTGGTACCAATAAAGAGAATATATTAGAAGAAAGGGAGACTGGAGGCAAGGAGCTAGATTACAAGCTAGTGCAATAATCTTGTCAAAAGATACTGAGTCTTAAGTATACTCACTCAATCACCCAAATATTTAAGAAGCATATAATATATGCCTGGCTCTGTGCTAAGTGCTGGAGAAATCAAATGAAAGAATACAGTTACTATCCTCTTGAAGATCAGTCTCTAGAGAAATAACATAATGATTATGGTACACTATAATAAATTCAACAATGGAAGTATATAAAAGACAGCACAGAGAATGGAGTACTGAATTCTGAAGAGGAGGCCCTTATATTTTGGTAGATAACTTGAGATCTGCCAGATGTGAGTTACTTATGTGGTCTTCAAAAGGAGATGACTAAGAAGTTGGGAGTTCAACAGAGAAGATAATGATGATGATGAAGGTAACAATTGACATTTATACATTGTACTTAATACGTATTTGTCAGTGTCCTAAATGCTTTACATTAACTGAGTTAATGCTCACAATAATCCTAAGATTAGTAGTATTATTATTTTTATATAAAAAAGAAAACAGGTACAGAAAGGTTAAATAATTCACCCATGGTCACAAGTCTTGTAAGTAGTGGAATTGGGATTTTTATTTAGGCAGTTAGGCTCCATATTTTCTCTCTACTTAAGTAGAGATAAAGATTTGAGACTTATCATGAAATACTTGATTACCTGAGTGTAAATAAGATCTGCCAAGGTAGGTTTATAGACTGAGAGAAAGTCTGAGAATGCAAAGAAATAGAAGGAAGCAATAAAGAGTTTCAAATATCTATAAAGAAATGGAAGTCCCAAAAGAATCTACTGTTTTTGACAACTGGGTCATTACTGATGAATGTTAAACAACTGAAGGTAAGTGGCAGAAGTACAAAAAGAGGCTTAGAGATAATCGGAAGTAAAGAAGTAGAGAATACACATTAAATACTCTTACAAAAATTGGGCTGTGAAGCAAACAAGTAGGACATTACAGGAGCAGCAAGAAAGACTGTGGCTCAAAGGAGAGTTCTGGCGCCATGAATATACCTATCATCAAATTACACGGTGGGTGGGGGGGGAGTGGAAAAAAGACTGATATGTTCTTGGAGAATGTGCAACCTTATGTGTGCAATGAGAGTTCACGTGTGGTGGTCTCTATCTTCTCTGCGAAACTGAAGGTGAAGTCCACCACTGAGTGAGGAACCCAAGGAAAACTCAGTTTTCTGAAACAGTCACTAAAAGAAACAGGGGTAGGAGCAAATCAATGACAAAAAAAATTCGCTGAGATATAAAAAGTGGTTTTTATTAAAAAACCTCTGGGTTTTTATATCCAGAAGAAGGAAACCACCTGTATATATGCAGGGCATCAATTCTTTCAGTTACAGAACTTCTCTTGCTGTGTTCAGCAAATCAGGTAAGAGAAAAAGGCAGATTTTATAACCAGTACAGGACTTCAAGTTTGCAGAATGGGTAGAACATAATGACAAAGTGGCAAGAGAGCATGCTGGTTATCATTTTATATATAGGTCTATGGGTTAGTGGAGAAGGCAACAGCAACCCACTCCAGTACTTTTGCCTGGAAAATCCCATGGAGAGAGGAGCCTGGTAGGCTGCAGTTCATGGGGTCACTAGGAGTCGGACACAACTGAGCGACTTCACTTTCACTTTTCATTTTCATGCATTGGAGAGGGAAATGGCAACCCACTCCAGTATTCTTGCCTGGAGAATCCCAGGAATGGGGGAGCCTGGTGGGCTACCATCTATGGGGTTGCACAGAGTCGGACACGACTGCAGCGACTTAGCAGCAGCAGCAGCAGCTATGGGTTAGATGAGAAGGTGAAGCAGGAGGGAACTAAGAGCCTGGAGGGAAAGAAGGAAGTCAAGGACCAGGAAAGATTAAGAATAAACAGGTTCAGTAGGAAAGGAGGAGAAGAGGTAGACAGGTAGGAAGTTACAGTAAGCTCCACATGGGCAGAGATCGTGTCTGTTCTGTCGACTTGTTTAGTTAGAGTCAATAAACATCTACTGCTGAGAAAGAATAAGGTAATAGTCAAAATACAAGATACTGGGGTTTAAAATTTGCCTGTTATAACAAAATTGAGAGTGTGATTATTGATGTAAGGTGCTTAATAGGAATGGAAAAGCAGGGTCCTTGAAGATAGTGAGGCAGAAGTAATACTGTATGATGGATGGTGTGGGTTAACAAAGAGGAGATTCCAAAATGTGACAAAATCTGTGTGTGAGACACCAAAAAAAAAAATTGACAGATGATAGTGAAAAGAAATTAAGAAGGTAGAGCAAGATAGCTGAGACCGCAAAAGAGAAATTACGTTTGAAGGTGGAAAACGAATGCTTTGGGTACTGAAGTTAGGAGAACAATTATTTTTCCCTTTCAGCCCTGAGACAAAGGATGGGGAGGGAAGAGGATGTGGGAGAATAAGCCGCCCCTGCCAGAGAAGTAGTGTCCTTGGGAAAGTGCCAGGTTTCAGTTAAGGCCAGGAGGGGTAGGGAACACCATGTGAAGAGAAACAGGGGCTCCAGAAGGCAGAGTGAAAAGGGGTGGGAGGAAAGCAGTGGGAGGATGAGCTAGGAGGGAAAGTACAGAGCAATATGGGAATGAGATTAAGAGGATGGAAGCCAGAAAAGCTTGTATTTTGGTCACTGCAAGGACGGTAGGGATGAGAGCCGTGGAAATAATCCATGGCTGAAAGGTCTGAATTGGAGCCTGAAACAAAGCCATTTGGTATGGTACTAGTTCATGTGTTCTGCTTTCTTAGTTTCGTAGCTATTCTGATCCAAGAAACAGCAGATTCTTACCCAGTGAGACCAGGTTTCCATAATTCTCCATCATGACATCTTTATACAGGCTTCTCTGAGCTGGATCCAGATAATCCCACTCCTCCTGGGTAAAAAACACAGCCACATCCTCAAATGTCAGCAAGCCCTGAAATAGTATGATTTCTGCAGTCAGTTTTGTTGTCTCAAGGACAATTCTACCGCTGAAAGTAGCAGAAACAACCACTTCTCAGGGCCGAGTAGGCTAGGAGGAACATAACTGAGAGTTACAAATGAGGCTCAACTCTGGGAACCGACAGAATTCGGACACCTCAAATTAGAGGAAAACACAGCTGGATCTCTGTCCTCTGTAGTGAGGAGCTTAAGGATAAGGTTTACCCAGTATGCCCTAATAATTTAATTTTAGTAAGCTGCACTAAGGCCTTCCCAAGTTTCCTGCACCTCATCGCCCCGTTCCAACTCAATTACGACCATTTTCAACTCAATTCTGTTAATTTTTCTAAGCGTCTACTTTGGGTCCAGGAATGGGGCAGGTGTAGAAGACACAAGGGAGGATGAAAAAAGCTAACCTCACCTGGAAGAACTCATAAATGAAAACGCTAGTTTGGAGCATTACTAATTTTCTAGATTTAGCAAGTCGCTCTTGAAAAAAGGAACCACTGGGCAGTGTGATCGCGAAGGGCTCCCCAGTACATTAGGGGGTACTTCATCGCACCGCGCTGGCCTTAAAGACCCGAAAAGGGGGGTGGGGGCGGTGGCGCGGCCTAGCGAGCTAGGTAAAGGCGAGAGAACGGGGATACTCCGAGGGGCGACTTACCTTTGGCTGTGG
Source organism: Neotragus pygmaeus (assembly GCA_006410875.1). NCBI lineage: Eukaryota > Metazoa > Chordata > Mammalia > Artiodactyla > Bovidae > Neotragus > Neotragus pygmaeus. Next base: position 42,859 of record SJYV01001324.1, on the reverse strand, counting down.
CGGGGGACTCGCCGAGGCCATTTCTCAGACAGAAAATCAGGGCAGGAATCCCGGGTGGGCGCACGAAAAGGAGGCTCTGGCAAGGCCTACCCGGCCGCTGAATATTAGGCCCGAAGAAAGCGAGGCCTCTAGGCTGGATCTGGCCAGGTCTTGCCCCGAACGGTCACGACCCCAGCAGCCGGTCAGAAGTGCTACTTGGCCGCCCCCACACCACACCCCCTCCCCTGCCTGGCTGTGCAGACTTCCAGGCCTCGCTAGAGCCTCCTCTCGGTCGCCAGTTCCTGCTGCTTTCAGCCAAAGAGCTCTGTGACCGCCCGCCCCCGGACCAGAAGGCGTCACCGGGAACCTTCCCGGGACGCCCCTCAACTACAACTCCCGTCATGCTCTGAGAGAGCGCTGGGGTCCAGCCTGCCGCGGCCATGGCGACCGAACTACGCTTCCCGGAGTGCAAAAGGCGAGGGAGCCTGGGTTAGTCTCAACCGGAAAAGGACACTTGCCACTAAGCTTGCATTTTATTGGCTGATCTTCGCGTGCTGCTGCCGCCTGGGGGTGGAGCTCTGTCGCCAAGGTCTCCCCGAAGATGGCGGCGCTCTGGGTGGCCGGCGTTGGCAGAAAAAGCTTCACAAGGGTAGCTTCAGGGGCCCCACGCAGAGAATTTTGGTCTCGACTCAGGTAAAGCGGAAGGTTAGACCGTGGGTCATGTTCACAGAAAGTAAGGAGAGGACCTGAGAATGATGAACTTAAGACGGGACCGTGGTCCTGCGCCTTATCAGGGAAAGGACGAGAAAGTGCTTGAGGGTTCTGAGTTCAGAAGCTTCAGCTCCTGTTTCCGCGAGTGGTGGGGTCCACTTACTTCGTGTGCCCTCAGTTTACTCATCTCAGAACCGAAATAACCGCCCCCTTCTCCTTCCGTTTCACCTGTTAATTTATTAGGTAAACCATACTTACTGACCACGTGTTCTAGACGCGGAGTATAGTGTGGTGTCGGGAAACAAATGACTGTTTTAGCACCGGCAACTTAAAACATGAATGTGAAAGTGTTCGCCGAACTAAATTTATTTGGGGTGTATTTATTCGCAAGAAAGATTCAGAGTGCAGCGTCCTCATTTTGTCTGCTCATTGATTTACTCAAATAGCTATTAAACAGTTGCCCTGGCCCAGCATTTCTTTATACAGGATGCAGCAGCGAAACAGTCCCTTCACAGAGCGTGAGTACTCTGGCAAGAGTAAACCGAGCCAGCACCGGAAGGAAATAGCAATATTTTGCTAAAAGTCAGAAAGCAAGTTAATGACAGGGCTGGATCTGGAATCCCGGTCTCTTAACTCTCCCATCTGCTGCTTTTTCTGCAGGGCCAAGTGAAATTTTGTGACAGTGTTAGGACATGACTTAGACATGTGACTTAGACAAGTGAAATGTCTGTGACTTAGTGTTAGGAGATGAAGATTTGTAGGAACCTCAAGAAACAGTGTAAATGCTCTTAAGTTTCCAACAAAAACTTCTTCAACCCAAAGGGATTTTTCTCATCAGCTCATGTTTTATTAGCTTTCCTTCTGTTCCATTTTGTTTCGATTCTTTTTTTATATGTGATTTGTTTAATTTTTGTTTGCACTAGGTCTTCTTGCTGCTTTCAGACTTCCGTAGTTACAGCGAGTCGTGGCAGCTCTTCGCTCCCTTGTGTGGGCTTCTCGTTGCGGTGGCTTCTCTCTTGTGGAGCACAGACTAGGTGCCGGTGCTTCAGGAGTTACAGCATGTAGGCTCAGGAGTTGTAACTCCTGGGTTCTACAGCATAGCCTCAATAATTGTGGCGCATGGGTTTAGTTGCTCAGTGGCATGTGGGATATTTCCATACCAAGGATCTAACCCATGTCACCTGTGTTGGCAGGTGGATTCCTGTCCACTGCACCACCAGGGAAGTCCTTGTTTTCCCTATATTTGGGTTAGTATTTATTATTATCTCTTAAATCTCCTTCAAGTTTGTTTCACTGACTCATTTAACAAGTATTTCTAGAGTGTCTACTATCTAGATGTGAGGAATGCAGTTTTAATAAGATAAACCAAATCTTAGTCCCCATAAAGCATGTTTTGGTGGAAGAAAAAGTGAACAAGTATAATTTCAAAAAGTGGTAAATTGTGAAGAAAACTAGAGCAGTACAGGCATACCTTGGAGTTACTGAACTTTGTTTCCAGATTGCTGTGATAAAGCAAGTATCTTAGCATGTTAATACAGATTTTGGGGTTTCCCAGTGCATTTAAAGTTATGCTTACACCATACTGTAGTGTTTAATGTGCAATAGCGTTATATCTAAGAAAACAATAAACATATCTTAGTTAAAAAATAGTTTATTGCTAAATATTGCTAACCATCATCTGAGCCTTCAGAGAATTATAATAGGATTTTTGATAGTGGAGGGTGTTGCTTTGATGTTAATGGCAAGGGATAGTTCAGGGTTGCTGAAGGGTGGGGTGTCTGGTAATTTCTTAATGTAACACAAAAAGGAAATTTGCAGCATTGATTGACTCTTCCTCTCATGAGTGATTTCTCTGTAGCATGTAATGCTGTTTACCCACAGTAGAACTTCTTTCAGTATTAAAATCAATTCTCTCAAACTCTGCCCCTTCTTTATCAACTAAGTTGGTGTAATGTTCTCAGTCCTTTGTTGTCTTTTCAACAATCCTCACGGTATCTTTACCAGGAGTAGATTCTATCTCAAGAAACTATTTGCTTCGCTCATTCCTAGGAACAACTCTTCAGGGATGAGGTTTTATCCTGAAACTGAAAGTGTTAGTTCCTCAGGTGTGTCCGACTGTCTGCAACCCAATGGACTGTAGCCTCCCAGGCTCCTCTGTCCATGGCATTCTCCAGGCGAGAATATTGGAGTGGGTAGCCATTCCCTTCTCGGGGGAATCTTCCCAACTCAGGGATGGGATCTGTGTCTCCCGCATTGCAGGCAAATTCCTTACTGTCTGAGCCACCAGAGATTGCAGCAATTCAGTTATGTCTGAGGATTCACTTCTAGTTCTCTTGCTATTTCTTCTATATTTGCAATTACTTCTTCACCGATATCTTGAACCCCTAAAAATCATTCATGAAGGTTAGAATTGGTTTCTTCCAAATTTCTGTTTCTGTTGCTCTTTTGATCTCTTTTCATTAATCATGAATGCGTTTCTCTAGTGGCTCAGCTGGTTAAGAATCTGCCTGCAATGCCGGAGACCTGGTTTCGATCCCTGGCTTGGAAAGATAGGCTGGAGAAGGAAACGACTACCCACTCCAGTATTCTGGCCTGGAGAATTCCATGGACTGTATAGTCTGGGGTTGCAGAGTTGGACACAACTGAGCGACTTTCACTTTCATGAATCATGAATATTCTCAATGGCATCTGGATTGATGAATTATTTTTAGAACATTTTCAGCTGATTTTGCCCAGATTCATCAGCGGAATCTTTGTCTATGGCAGCTATAGCCTTATAAAATGTGTTTCTTAAATGATAAAACTTGAAAGTAAAGCTCTTTCCTTGCTCCATGGACTGCAGAGTGGAAGTTGTGTTGGCACACATGAAAACATTAATCTTGTATATCTCCATCAGGGAGCTTACTTAGATGACCAGGTGTGTTGTTAAATGAGCAGTAATATTTTGAAAGGAATCTTTTTCTGAGTGATAGGTCTCAACTGTGGGCTTCAGATATACAATAAAACTTGTTGTAAGCAGATGTTCTGTCTTCCAGGCTTTGTTGTTGCATTTATAGAACACAAGCCTTGTAGATTTAGCATAATTCTTAAGGGCCCTCGGATTTTCAGAATGGTAAATGAGCATTGATTTTAACTTCAAGTCACCAGCTATGTTAGCCTCTAGCAGAGTAAGCCTGTCCTTTGTAGTCAGGCATTGATTTTCTTCTATCTATAAAAGTTCTAGATGGCATTTTTCAATAGAAGGCTCTTTTGTCTACATGAAAAATCAGTTGTTTAGTGTAGCCACCTTCATTACCTTCGCTAAAGTATCTGGATAACTTGGTGCAACTTGTAGTTGCTGTTTCACCCTGCACTTTTATGTTATAGGGACAGCTTCTTTCTTAAACCTCGTGAACCAGCCTCTCCTGTTGTTCAGTCAGTAAGTCCTGTCCACTCTTTGCTACCCCATGACTGCAGCATGCAGACTTCCCCCATCCTTTACTTTGTCTCAGGGTTTGCTCAGATTCATGTCCATTGAGTTGGTGATACTATCTAACCATCTCATCCTCTGCCACCACCACCTTCACCTTTTGCCTTCAATCTTTCCCAGGATCAGGGTCTTTTCCAATGAGGCGGCTCTTTGCATAAGGTGGCCAAAGTACTGAAGCTTTAGCTTCGGCAGCAGTCCTTCCAATGAATATTCAAGGTTGATTTCCTTTAAGGATTAACTAGTTGATCTCCTTGTAGTCCAAGGGACTCTCAAGACTCTTCTCCAACACCACCATTTGAAAGCACCAGTTCTTCAGTGCTTAGCCTTCTTTATGGTCCAGCTCTCACATCCATGCCTGACTACTGGAAAAACTATAGCTTTGACCTTTGTCAGTAAAGTATCTCTGCTTTTTAATATGTTGTCTAGTTTTGTCATAGCTTTCCTTTCAAGGAGCAAGTGTCTTAACTTTCGTGGCTGCAGTCATCATCCACAGTGATTTTGGAGCCCAAGAAAATGAAATGTGTCACTGCTTCCACTTACAGCTTCCTCACCTTTTTCAGCCTTCATAGAATTGAATAGCACTGGGGCCCTGATCTGGACTAGACTTAAGGAAATATTGTGGCTGGTTTGATCTTCTGTTCAGACCATTAAAACTTTTTTCCACATCAGGAATAAAGCTGTTTTGCTTTTTAACATTTCTGTGTTCACTGGAGTCATACTTTTAATTTCTTTTAGGAACTTTTTCTTTGCATTCATGACTTGGCTAGCTGTTTAGCTGGAAGTCCTAGTGTTCAGCCTAGTTTGGCTTTTGACATGCCTTCACTCAGCTTAATCATTCTAGCTTTTGATTTAAAGTAAAAGATGGGCAATTCTTCCATTCACTTGAACACTTATAGGCTCTTGTGGGGTTAATTGACCTAATTTCAGTATTGTTGTATCTCAGGGAATAGAGTGGTCTAAGAAGAGGGAGAGAGCACTTGGTGGAGCAGTGAGAACACACACAATATTTGTCACTTAAGTTTGTTGTGTGTAGGAGAATGGTTTGTGACACCCCAGAATAATTACAATAGTAAATCACAGATCACTGGTCACCACCATAACAAAATATTTAAAAAGTTTGAAGTATTGTGAGAATTCTGAGGATGTGACAGACACTTAAGTGAGCAAATGCTGTTGGAATAATGGTGCCCACAGACTTGATGGCTACAGGGTTGCTTCAGACTTTCAATTTGTAAAAAAAAAAAAAAAAACAGTATCTATGAAGCGCCATAAGATGAGGTATGCCTGTATAAGAGATTACTGAGATGAAGGGAATAGACTACATTTCATTGCGATGAGTTGTGAAACTGGAGTAGTTTCAAGAGAAAATGGGAGGGCAGGAGGTACAGAAGTTGTATAGGCAACTCTTGAAAAGTTTTGTTGTAAAGGCAGCTGGAGTGGAACATGGAATCTGAAGATTATTTCCTTTAATGATGGGAAATACTACAGCATATTTGTGTGTCGTGAGAATAGTAGATAGGGAGAAATTGATAAAGAATTGGTATAGAAAGAGGGATCGGTAACTGGAAGAGTCTTTGAATAGACACAGGAATAGCATTACAAATCATTTCCTTGACTAACGTTGTCCATTTCTCCAATTTCTGTAGGGATGACCAGTCCCAGTCAGATGACATCTCCGTAGGATGCAGGAGTTAGTTTATGAACAGAGATTAAGCACTGAAATAATGTGTAAAGAGAGACTCCCTCACATTGGCCCATGTGTAATAGTTACACAAGCTGTTTTAAAGGACTCCTAAACACATCTCTCTATTCAAGTTTATAATCTCACACAGTGAATCTTAACTGGGGACAGTTTTGTCCACCAGGGACATTTAACAGTGTCTTTTGGTTATTATGACTGGAGGACAGGAGTGCTACTGGAATTAGTGGGAAGACGCCAGGGGTGCTGCTGAGCAACCTACAGTGAATAGGACAGCTTCCCACAATAAAAAATTATCTGATCCAAAATGTCAGTAATGTTTGCGCTTAGAAATCCTGATCTAGTAAGAGAAGTAGAATGTAAATAAAATTAAAACTCAGGTGGAATGAGGTGTACCCTGAGAACAATATTAAGTGCTGTGATATATGTGGGATCTTAAAAAAAAAAAAGATGAACTTATTTACAAAGCAGAAATAGACTTACAGACATAGAAAGCAAACTTATGGTTACCAAAGGGGAAAGGAGGGGAGGGATAAATTAGGAGTTTGGGATTAACGTATACACACATATATATTCAAAACTGAATCACTGCTGTACACTTGAAACTAACACAACATGTAAATCAATTATACTTCACTTTTTTAAAAAGTGCTATGAGAAATCAGAGCAGCTTGCAGTTATATTTGATTGAGGAAATCAAGTAAAGCTTGAGAGAAGAGTTTTGTCCTAGAACTTAAAGGATGGATTAAGAATTCTGTAATTGGAGGTGAACGATAAGATACTCCAGGTAGGATATAACTTGAGCTAATGTGATATCAAGCGAGTGGGAAACAGAAGTTAGTTCAGTTTGAGTAGGGCATAGAATGTATATAAGATATTAGTGGGAAATGAGGTTAGGTAGATTGGGTTTGGATCTGGGAGGACCAGAAATTCCAAGGGATTTACCATCTTCATCCATTCTTGGAAATTCTTAGGGCATGTAAAATCTGAAGTTAGCTTTTGTTTTCTCTTTGTGCCAGTTGAGTTCAACTATAAATTTTTAAGGGTAGAGACCTATTTAATTCTTCTCAACAGTGCCTGGAAAGAGTTAGGTATAAGTAATAAGTGTGCAGTATACTGATTTAGATTGATGAGCAAGATTAGGTCTGCTAATCTTGGCCTGTTGGTCAACTTGTCAACTTCGTTAATGCAGTGAACTGAAGATTCACTTATTTGTTTTTGATCCCTCCAGAAAAGTGAAACAGCCAGTGGTAGCTGAGACAGTAGAAGAGGTGAAGAAAGAACCTATCTTGGTGTGTCCGCCCTTACGAAGCCAAGCATACATACCACCTAAAGATCTCCAGAGTCGTTTGGAATCTCATGTCAAAGAAGTTTTTGGATCATCTGTTCCTACCAGTTGGCAGGAGATCTCCCTGGAAGATGTTCATATGAAGTTCAGCTTCTTAGCACGTTTAGCTGATGACTTGGGCCATGCAGTGCCTAACTCCAGGCTTCACCAGATGTGCAGGGTTAGAGATGTTCTTGATTTCTATACTGTGCCTGTTCAGGATAGATCTAAATTTGATGAACTTATTGCCAGCAATCTGCCTCCCAATTTAAAAATCACCTGGGGTTACTGAAAAGTTCAAAGGAAGAACACATTGAAATCTTTTTTTTACCCCTGAAAATCAGAGTTTTTGATACTTTACCATGTGAAATGCTGTCAGAATTGGTCTCTACACCCACTTTTCTCTGTAGAAGAAAGTTATTAATCTTTTTTTTTATTGTCATGAATTGACAAATAAGGTTTTATCACATTTGCAGAAACTTTTAATGGAATCAGGTCATTCATAATTTATGAAAATATATATTACATATACAGATAAAATGACATGTGTAAAAGAAAAATCTGTGTAGTTTATTATGAAAGTTGTTTCACTACTTGCTTTACTGTACAACTAGAAATAGAAAATAATACTGTGCAATCTAGATTTCTTGGAATTAAAGTAGATTTGGAGCATGTTTTCGGTTTTTTTAAGGTGAAATTTGCTTTTCTGCCTCATCATTTTCTTGTTATTGTTGTTGCTAAGTTATGTCCTACTCTTGTGACCCTATGGACTGTGACCCACCAGGCTCCTCTGTCCATGGGATTTCCCAGGCAAGAAATGGGTTGCCATGTCCTTCTCCAGGGGTCTTCCTGACCCAAGGATCAAACCCAGATCTCCTGCATTGCAAGTAGATTCTTTACCACTGAGCCATCTAGGAATCCTGTCATTTTCTTCAGTATTATGAATGGAGAAGAGTACTTGCCATCTATTAAAAGCTATAGGCTTCCCTGGTAGCTTTGCTGGTAAAGAATCTGCCTGAAATGCGGAAGACCTGGGTTGGTTTGATTCCTGGTTTGGGAAAATCCAATGGACAAGGAATGGGTTACCCACTCCAGTGTTCTTGGGCTTCCCTGGTGGCTCAGCTGATAAAGAATCTGCCTGCAGTGTGGAAGACTTGGGTTTGATTCCTGTGTTGGGAGATGCGCTGGAGAAAGGAAAGGCTGTCCTCTCCAGTATTCTGGCCTGGAGAATTCCACGGACTATACAGTCCATGCAGCTGCAAAGAGTCGGACACCGCTGAGTGACTTCCACTTTCGTTAAGAGAGAGAATCTTTTGGTCAGATATATACCAGATTCTATATCGGAATGGGTATTCTCTTCAAAGGAGATGATGTTTATTTCAAACCTTTTTTAAAAGGTGGCCTTGAATGCTCTCTGAGTATCCACTAGACTGAGAAATCTTTGCAGACTCATGGATTTTAATTTGTGGAAATTACTTATGTAGCTAACTGGATGATTCTGAGTGATAAAAATGATAAAGTGATTAAACTAGGAATTATTGTTCAGACTTAAGAGGTGGTTAGAGTAATGACTGGAAAATCCCATGGATGGAGGAACCTGGAAGGCTGCAGTCCATGGGGTCACTGAGGGTCGGGCACGACTGAGTGACTTCACTTTCAGTTTTCACTTTCCTGCATTGGAGAAGGAAATGGGAACTCACTCCAGTGTTCTTGCCTGGAGAATCCCAGGGATGGAGGAGCCTGGTGGGCTGCCCTCTATGGGGTCGCACAGAGTCGGACACAACTAAAGTGACTTAGCAGAGTAATGACATGAGGAGAAGGAATTTCTTAGATTTTGTCTAATAATTCTGAAAGAAAAGTGACAAGTTTTTAAATAAATTTACATTTATTTTTTTCCCTAGGGTGACTCCTTTGAAGAGGGCAAAAATTAGTTAGTTATATAAATTCTGGCATGTTTATTATAAAAATAAGTTACAGTACAGTCCTGCCCTATAAATACCATCAGTGGATAATCAGATTTTCAGTAACCTCTACACTGAAGATTCCCTGGTGGCTCAGATAGTAAAGAATCTGCCTGCAATGCAGGAGAACCGGCCTCAATCCCCAGGTCAGGAAGATCCCCTGAAGAAGGTAATGGCTATCCGCTCTCGTATTCTTGTCTGGTGAATTTCATGGACAGAGGAGCCTGGTGGGGTACAGTCCATGGGATTGAAAAGAGACATGCCTGAGTGACTTTCACACTACATTGAATAACTTCAGAAGTTTCTGCAGTGTCAAAATGTCTAGAGCCCTGGAACTTAAACAATAGAGCTGTTGTATCCCTTCTGCTGCTTTGTGGAATGGGTTCAGGGCGGAAACATTTAGATTTTGTGTACAGGATTTGGTTATCTTCATTTCCTGCACAACTTTTACGTCTGATCTGGAGATAAAAACATGCAGAGGGCAAGATGGAAGCAAAGAATGGGCAGTGTGGAAAACACTTGGTTTCAGCTTTGTTGTTGCTCAGTTGTGTCCAACTCTTTGCAACCCCATGAACTGCCAGACTTCATGTAAATATGGCTAGAGAAATTACTCTTGTAGCCTGGAGTAGTTTCTCAAAATTTAACGTGCTTATGAATCAGTTGGCATCTTTTTAAAATACAGATTCTGATTCTCTAGGTCGATAGTAGGTCCTGAGCTTGTTTAAAAAACTAGGTAATTCTTATGTTTTGAGTGCCGTGATCCTGTGTGTGCTATGTTGTGCTAAGTCACTTCAGTTGTGTCTGGCTCTTTGTGACCCCATGGACAGTAGCCTGCCAGCCTCCTGTTGTCTATGGGATTCTCCAGACAAGAATATTGGAGTAGGTTGCCATTTCCTGTTCCAGGAAATCTGACCCAGGGATCGAACCCGCATTTCTTAGGTCTCCTGCATTGGCAGCCGAGTCTTTTTTTTTTTTTTTTACCACTAGCACAATCATACAGAGTGGTTTGCCTCGGAGAATCCTGACCCTCTGCCTGACCATTAAACTAAAGTGCCTTTGTTCAGAACCCTGTCCACCTATGGATGGTAGGAAGGAAGAAATGAGCACATCCCCTGCCTGAGGAGATGTTTGCAAGATTAATGGGCCTTTTTACTTTGCTTCCTCATCTATAAAAGAACCTGGCCTCCAGACCCCATAAAATGGTTAGTTTGAGGCACTAGCCTGCCATCAGTCTGCTGGCTCCCTGATTAAAGTCTCTCCCTTGCCTCAACACTTCATCTCTTGGATTCATTGGCCTATCATGTGGCAGGCAGAGCGAGCTTGGACTTGGTAACAATTGTCATTCAGTCGCTTAGTTCTTTTGCACTCTTGGTGACCCCATGGACTGCATGCAATACGCCAGGCTCCCGATTCTTCACTCTTCGAAGTTTACTCAAATTCATGTCCATTGAGTCAAGTAATGCTATCTAACCATCTCATCCTCTGTTGCCCTCTTCTTTGCCTTCAATCTTTCCCAGCATCAGGGTCTTTTTCAATGAGTCAGCTTTTTGCATCAAGTGGCCAAAGCATTGGAGCTTAAGTGAAACTCTAAGAATATTAACAGTTTTATTCAGTGAAGCAGAAATAGATGTTTCTTTTGGAGTTCCTTTGCTTTCTCTTATGATCCAATAAATGTTGGCAATTTGGTCTCTGGTTCCTCTGCCTTTTCTAAACCCAGTTTGTACATCTTGAAATTCTTAGTTTTATACTGCTGAAGCCTAGCTTGTAGGATTTTGAGCATAACCTTACTTGCATGTGAAATGAGTGCAACTGTATGGTAGTTTGAACATTCTTTGGCACTGCCCTTCTTTGGGATTGGAATGAAAACACCTTTACCAGTCCTGTGGCCACTGCTGAGCTTTCCAAATTTGCTGACATTGAGTGTAGCACTTTAACAGCATCATCTGTTAGGATTTGAAATAACTCTGCTGGAGTTCTATCACCTCCACTAGCTTTATTTGTATTAATGTTTCATAAGGTCCACTTGACTTCAGACTCAAGATATCTGGCTCTAGGTGAGTGAGAACCACACTTCATGGTTATCCTGGTTATTAAGATCTTTTTTGTATAGTTCTTCGGTGTATTCTTGCCATGTCTTAATCTCTCCTCCTCTATTAGGTACTTACCATTTCTATCCCTTATCGTGCCTATCCTTGCAGGAGATGTTCCATATCAGCTCCAGTTTTCTTGAAGAGATCTCTAGTCTTTCCCATTCTGTTGTTTTCCTCTACTTTTTTGCATTATTCATTGAAGAAGGCCTTCAATTACAAATATGCCCCCTGAAACAGTAGTCCTGGAATGTTTAGCTAACCAGGAAAGATAAACTGCACATACACCAATAACTCTAGAGGGCATCCCTGATTTATTGCCCAATATAATATACCAGAATAAAGACCTTTAGTTTTCATGGAGAGATTAAATTAGGTTTGCTAACTTAGCTAGTTCACTAAAATAAAGACATGCTATAATTATAAAAGGTTTACATTTTTAAAAAGTGTTAGCAGTTTTACATGCTATAATTATAAAAGTTTTACATTTTTTAAAAGTGTTAGCAGTTTTACATGCTATGATTATAAAAGGTTTACATTTATAAAAGTGTTAGCAGTTTTACTTTGTTGGGCTGTTGAGCTCACTATGAATGTTTATATAAAAACTATAAGATTCAGGATTAATAGAATGATAGTACATAAACAGTGCCAGTGCTAAATAACAAAGATTCAATGGATTAGTGGTTCTAATTGGCTTTATTAAATGATTTAGGATTCAGGCAGCATCCCATCCAGCAATAGAGATGTAGTCTGTTGAGCTTCAAAAAAGGAAAGGTTTTAAGGCAGAGAGGGAGCAGAAAAAAGGAAATTACTAGCAAAAAGTATTATTTTAGGCATTCTCGTTAAGGGGAATGGATAGGGTCTATCAATGGAATTCCTCCTTGTGCCAGCCAGGAAGTTCAAGATTAGCTGGTTAAAGATCACATTCCTGGGGAAGTCAGATCAGTCACTCAGTCATGTCTGACTTTTTGCGACCCATGGACTGCAGCACGCCAGGGTTCCCTGTCCATCAACTCCCAGAGCTTGCTTAACTCATGTCCATTGAGTCAGTGATGCCATCCAAATGTTTCATCCTCTGTCATCCCCTCCTCGTGCCTTCAGTCTTTCCCAGCATCAAGGTCTTTTCCAAATAGTCACTTCTCATCAGGTGGCCAAAGTATTGGAGCTTCAGCTTCAGCATCAGTCCTTTCAGCGAATATTCAGGACTGATTTCCTTTAGTATTGACTGGTTGGATCTCCTTGCAGTCCAAGGGACTTTCAAGAGTCTTCTCCAATACCACAGTTCAAAAGCATTAATTCTTCAGCACACTTTTTATAGTCCAACTCTGACATCCATATGTGACTACTGGAAAAACCATAGCTTTGATTAGATGGACCTTTGTTGGCAAAGTAATATCTCTGCTTTTTAATATGCTGTCTAGGTTGGTCATAGCTCTTCCAAGGAGCAAGCATATTTTAATTTCGTGGCTGCAGTCACTATCTGCAGTGATTTTGGAGCCCCCAAAAGTAAAGTTTGTCACTGTTTCCATTGTTTTCCCATCTATTTGCCATGAAGTAATGGGACCAGATGCCATGATCTTAGTTTTCGGAATGTTGAGTTTTAAGCCTACTTTTTCACTCTCCTCTCTCACTTTCATCAAGAGGCTCTTTAGTTCTTCTTCACTTTCTGCCATAAGGGTGGTATCATCTGTACATCTGAGGTTATTGATATTTCTCCCAGCAATCTTAATTCCAGCTCATGCTTCATCCAGCCTGGCATTTTACATGATGTACTTTGCATGTAAATTAAGCAAGATGAAAACATACAGCCTTGATGCACTTCTTTCCTAATTTGGAAACATCTGTTGTTCCATGCTGGTTCTAACTTGCTTCTTGACCTACATATAGATTTTTCAGGAGGCAGATCAGGTGGTCTGGTATTCCCATCTCTTGAAGAATTTTCCACAGTTTGTTGTGATCCACGCAGTCAAAGGCTTTGGTGTAGTCAGTAAAACAGAAGTAGATGTTTTTCTGGAACTCTCTTGCTTTTTCAATGATCCAATGGATGTTGGCTATTTGATCTCTGATTCCTCTGCCTTTTTTACATCCAGCCAGAACATCTGGAATTTCATGGTTCATGTACTGTTGAATCCTGGCTTGGAGAATTTTGAGCATTACTTTGCAGGCATGTGAGATGAGTGCAATTGTGTGGTAGTTTGAACATTCTTTGGCATTGCCTTTCTTTGGAACTGGAATGAAAACTGATCTTTTCCAGTCCTATGGCCTTCCTGGGGAAGGTTGAGTCTATAACGAGATTAGATAATGTCTTGGTTTGCCGGCCTGGGGCCTAGTACAAATGACTTCATTTTGAGCCTGTCTCCTTTTTAACAGTAGTATATATTTGAAGCAGCCTTAAAAGAAACTTCTCCCTCACTTCTTTTTGCTTTTTTTTTGACTGCAGTGGGTCTTCATTGTGGTACACAGGCTTAGTTGCCCCTGAGCACGTAGGAACTTAGCTCCCAGACTGGGAATCAAACCACTGGTTTAGTTCCTGGCATCCCCTCCATTGGAAGGCAGATTCTTAACCACTGGACCACTAGGGAAGTCCCCCCTTGACTACTTTTGAAATGCTTTGCTCATCACCTCAAATAAATAAGGGCTCATAGTTTTATGGAAATAGTGCTTTTATTTTCTTGTCATGTAAAATCCCACTAACGCACCATTCTGTAGCTATTTCAAGAACCCCTATGACTTGGTTGAGAGGGGAAGGGAATTGATGGGAAATTTGGTGTTGGCCAAGTTCTGAAAATAGAAACTGTGCCCACGCAAAAGTACTTTGTTGGTTACTCTGACCACATTTGTAATTTTTGGCTAGTTCAGAATGCTTTGGTACCAGGTCAAAGCCTTTGACTTCTTTCTTTATAAAAGAAAGATATGTCCAGTGGAAATCACATTTGTTAATTTAAAAAAATTAGTAAAATATATGAGCAAAGATTTGAAAGCAAATCTTTCCCTTTTCTTAAGAGGGAAATATTTAGAGAGCATAGAGAAGGAAAAGAGAGAAATGAGGGGACTGGATTTCTTATGTTTCAAAAGTTAATAGGAAATTAGAGCAAGAAGAGGGCAGTAGTCTGCTATTTCACTAATACTACCTCAGTTAATCTCAAAAGACATATTTGAAGTTTTGACCAGGACAGCTCTAGTTATGTCATTCTTCCTTTGCTGCCGGAAAGAAGGGCTCAAGAAGTCAGGTACTTTTTTCTATACTCTGAGCTGTCTCTTTTGGGCTGATTGGAGATGGGTTAAAATTGGCTCCTGAATGAGAAATAAATCTGATTATTGACTCCAGTGTTTGGAATTCAGTAGTTCATGAGGACAAATAATCCTTTTACTTAGACAGCTGTGGAATTCAAGAGTCTTCAGATAAAGGTATATCTTTTCAGTTAGATTTTGTTCAGAAAGGGTATCAGTAGAGACTTGTAATTATGAGGACATCAAGCCAGAATTTATACTTCTTAGGGAAAATGAAAGGCTATCTGAAATTATTTTCTTTATTCTATCCCCACCACTGGGATTTATACTTCTCCCTTGTTTTAAAGACTATTTCCTAGAAAATTACAGAAGAAGCTCCTATTTTTATTTTGTTTGAAGGATGATTTTCTTTTAAGACTAATAATATATTAGAGTTACATTCTGTGAAAATATTTCTTGAAGGTTGACTATGTGTCTTATTTATGCAATTCAGAAATGAGGGAGTAAGCGATGACATTTGAAAAGAAGTGTTATTTTAACTA
The DNA here is from genome assembly GCA_006410875.1 of Neotragus pygmaeus. Lineage (NCBI taxonomy): Eukaryota > Metazoa > Chordata > Mammalia > Artiodactyla > Bovidae > Neotragus > Neotragus pygmaeus. Next base: position 27,853 of record SJYV01001324.1, on the reverse strand, counting down.
AAGTTAATGACTTTCATTTCTTAATGGGTACACTGGTTGATGCATGTGGTACTTAAATAGATGCGTAATTGATAATGTGTGGAAGGAATAGTACACCTTTAGATTTGTTTAGGGCAAAGACTGTATGTAATTTCCTAGTGAATATCACATATAGACCCTTGATAAATTCTTAATGAACTTCTAATCAGTTATGACTCAAAGTTGGAGATATGAATTCTGTTCCTAGCTCTACCATATATCTCTGTGTGACCTTAAATACTCAGTTTCTTGAATATTTTTGCAAGTAAAGAATTACACTTCAGGGCTATAAATTACTTGTTTTAAGCTTCTGATGAAACATTAAGTTATTTACCATCACATTCTCATTCTCCTTGCTTTTCTCTCTCTAGGCTGATTCTCATCAGCATGTATTCATGCTTGTTTCTACCTCATCTCATAACTATCCTTCTCTCTCTGTCTCTCTCTCTCTCAATACACACACATACACATTCATTAAAAACAAAATACAAAGTTAGCAGATACTTTTATTGCCTTACCCTACATGTATTTGTGATTAGTGCAGAGGTCTGACTCAGAACATTCAAAACTTGGATTTAGAGTTTTACCTTCCCACATGTCAGGTTAGAAGTGGTAAGAAATTCATGCACACCTTCCACCAGCACTACCAGGAGCAACCCTCAACCAACCATTTACTGGATATTTCTCATTGCTCTTCTCCACTCATGTTTCCTAGAACCTACTCAAAATAAACTACTTTCTCCTGAGTTCTTGCCTCAGTTTGGCTTCTGCAGGAACCCAAAGTAGGACACAAAGCAGACTCCTCCTTACCCCTTTCAGCTACCACCCTGTTTCTCTCCTCATTCTTGAATAATTAAGCTATCCTACTCAGAGCTAGGTCTGCAAGAGAATAACTTCGTTGAACTTGCTGGTGTGCGTCAGGAGTTTATTAATGAAGACCTGTTGAAATTGGAGGCCCAGAGAAAGGACAAAGAGAGACAAAAGGAAGAAGAAGTAACTGAAGAACCCAAGAGGTTCACAAGGCAGGAAATGGCAAGGGGATTTCCTTTGAGGAGGCACAGGACCTGAACTGTACGTGAAGGTTGCAGCAGTCATTCAGAACACAACCCAGTGCTAACTGTGTCATCTGTGGCAGGAAAAATAGAGCTGCTACCCAGACATCACTGTATCTTTTTTTTTCAAGAGGGTAGATAGAATTGAATTCAGCAAGGAACCAGAACCTGTGCAATCAATGGCAGGCATAAGTGACGTTGAAGCTTGTCTTCCATCTCCCATTGCTGATGATCCTTCAGCTGAGGATCCTTCTGCCACTCCCACTTCCTCTCCCTCCTCTAGGTGGTAGCTCTTCTTGCTTATTCACTCAGTGCTAGCCCCTGTATGCCACCTGTTGTACAGTACTACTGTGTTTTTCCAAATTCTTTATTGTAAGATTAAAAATGTTTATGATTTGTGTTTTTTATGTATTTTTTGTGAAAAGTATTATAAACCTATTACAGCACAGTACTAAATAGTCAATTGTATTAGTTGGGTACCTAGGCTAACTTTGCTGGACTTATGAACAAATTGGACTTACAAACATGCTCTTGAAACAACTTGTTCATATGTAGGGCCTTAATATATGAGTATTTACATCTTAAACTAGAAATACCACTTCTGCTGGCCTGTTAGTGGAGTAAAGTTAGTCAAGGGTTGAGCTCGTTGTTGTTGTCATTGCTATGGCTTTGTTCACTATAATCACCAACTTCAAAATCTTTTGGTGTTACTTTGTGTTTGGAAAGAAGGTAGGTTTGCTAGAGGATTTTTTTTCAACTTTCAGTTTCCACCCTCAACTTTGGGACTTCTCTGTGTGCTTGCACATTTCAATGTTTTTGCACACCTTAAATGATAGACTTGTTGCTTGTTACTTGGTGCCCACTAGCCTGGTGGTGGGGAAGCCATGATGGTTTTCTGTTACCCTAAAGAAGCCTTGGTCTTTGACAAGCTTATCCTAGATAAGCCTTGGTCCTTGACAGAGAGGCTGTGCCCCTCTGGGGATGGGAATTACTCACTGATCCTGCCCTCTCCCAGCAATGGGAAGACCTCTAATTATTTGAGTCCAGGATAGTTTCCCCTCCTCTCATGGTAGAGATTTTTAGGGTTTTTTTTTTTTTTTTTCTTGCCCCCAGCAATAATAGTTCTAAGCCTCTCACCTTGTTATATTTTTTTATTCATCCTATTTATTATTTACTTACTTATTCCTTGTTTCATGTTGTGATAGATTGTATTTCTCAAAGGTAGCTATACAAATACACATGTACACACACACATGCCCCATCTCACATGTTATTTGTTTCTAACAACGTGACTTAATATTTATCCCACTGTGAGGAAGGGTCTATGTTCTTTCCACTTGAATTCTCATGAGGACTTGTATATTGCTACAAAAATATAAAATGACAGAAATGTATGACTTCCAAGGCTAGGATATTAAAAGGATATAACTTCTACCTGGCTCTATCTCTCTTGGAGTGCTCATGCTTAGAATCCAGCCATCATGCTGTTAGGAAACCCATACTAGTGCATGCAGAAGGAACACAGAGGCCCACTTGCAGAGAAAGTGATGCCCCCAATGTGAGCCAGCATCAACTCTCAGATGTGTGAAAGAATAAGGCTTCAGATGATTTATCCCTCTGCCTTTGATCTTCCATTTGAGATACCACACTTCATGGTTTGGAGACAAGATGACCCCACTGAGGCCTGTCTTCATTCCTGACCCACAGGATATATGAGCATAATAAGTAACTGTTGCATACCTCTAAACTTTGGAGTAATTTGTTACACAGTCATAGTAATTGGAACATATGTCTCTTTGGGGTTTAAGCCAACATCTGTTGTATCATAGAAAAATCAAGGGAAATCCAAAAAAAAAAAAAAATCTTTCTGCTTCATTGACTACACTAAAGCCTTTGACTGTGGATCAAAACAAACTGGGAAATTCTTAAAGAGATGGGAATACCAGATTATTTTACCTGCCTCCTGAGAAACGGACATGGAACAGTGGACTGGTTCCAAACTGTGAAAAAAGTATGTCAAGGCTGTATATTGTCACTTTGCTTATTTAACTTCTATGCAGAGTACATTGTGTGAAATGCTGGACTGGTTGACTCACAAGCTGGAATCAAGATTGCTGGGAGAAATATCAATAACCTCAGATATGCAGATAACATATTCTAATATCAGAAAGTGAAGAGGAACTAAAGAGCCTCTTGATGAAGGTGAAAGAGGAGAGTGAAAAAGCTGGCTTAAAACTCAACATTCAAAAACTAAAATCATGGCATCTGGTCCCTTCACTTCATGACAAATAGATGGGGAAAAAGTGGAAACAGTGACTTATTTTTGAGGGGGGCTGCAAGTCACTACAAATGGTGACTTCAGCCACAAAATTAGAAGATGCTTGCTCCTTGAAAGAAAAGCTATGACAAACCTAGACAGCATATTAAAAAGTAGAGATGTCATTTTGCCAACAAAGGTCCATCTAGTCAAAGCTATGGTTTTCCCATTAGTTATGTATGGATGTCAGAGTTGGACTGTAAAGAAGGTGGAGCACTGAAGAAATGATGCTTTTGAACTGTGCTGCTGGTGAAGACTCTTGAGAGTCCGTTGGACTTCAAGGAGATCCAACCAGTCCATCCTAAAGGAAATCAGTCCTGAATAGTAACCAGAAGGACTGATGTGAAAGCTGAAGTTCCAATACTTTGGCCACCTGATGCAAAGAGCCAACTCATTGGAAAAGACCCTGATGCTGGGAAAGATTGAGGGCAGGAGGAGATGTGGGTGACAGAGGATGAGATGGTTGAATGGGATCACCAACTCAATGAACATGAGTTTGAGCAAACTTCAGGAGGTAGCAAGCAAAGGACAGGGAAGCCTAGTGTGCTGCAGTTCATGGGGTTGCAAAGAGTCGAACACAACTTAGTGACTGAAAGACAATCAATGTGTGCATGTGTTTGTGTATGTGTGCATGCACGGACTTTGTTTAGAGATTACAATAAGTACCAGAGGAGTCCAGCTCCTGGTTAAAAACCTATGTGTGATTTTTCAGGCTTGATCACAGGCATTTACGAAGTCTTTAACTGGCAGTCTTCATGGAGGAAAGCTGCTCTCCCCACATCAGATTCGAGGTAGAGCAGTACATGACCGTCTCTGAAGAAAGTTACAGTTGAGGACTCAGATCTCTCTGGTTCATCCTACTCTTCTCATATTTGCCTTCCTTGACCGGGAGTCATCTTTTTTTTCCTTTTTTCTTTGATTTTTGCAGTATAGTTGATTAATAATGTTGTGTTAGCTTCAGGTATACAGCAAAGTGTTTTAGTTATGTATATACACATGTTTATTGTTTTTCACATTTATTTCCCATTTACATTATTACAGAATATACAGTAGGCCCTTGATGGTGTTTTATTTTACATTTTATTTCTGAAGAATTCATTCATTCACATCCACATTGAACACCATGGATGTAGAGAAGGGAGAGTCCAACTCCATCCTCACTGCTCCAGCCAACAGAGGCAAAAGTTCACAGAATAGATACAGGATCAGCAGATAAACTGGGCATGGAAAATGGTTCAGTATTTGCATGGCTCTGCTTTAAATATCATAGTGTGTATATATCAATTCCAAACCCCCAGTTTATCCCTGCCCCCCACCAACCTGTGCGCTTTGGCAACTGTAAGTGTGCTTCCTAAGTCTTTGAGTCTGTTTCCGTTTTATAAATAAATCCATTTTTTTAGATTCCACATAAAAGCAGTTGTCATATGATATTTGTCTTTTTCTTTCTGACTTCACTTATTATGATAATCTCCAGGCCCATCTATGTTGCTACAAATGCCATTACTTCGTTCTTTTTACTGGCTGAGGAAGTATTCTACTGTATATGTGTACCACATTTTCTTTCAGTTCAGTTCAGTTCATTTCAGTCACTCAGTCATGCCCAACTCTTTGCAACCCTGTAGAATGCAGCATACCAGTCTTCCATCACCAACGCCTGGAGCCTGCTCAAACTCATGTCCATTGATTTGGTGATGCCATCCAACCATCTCATCCTCTGTCATCCCCTTCTTCTCCCACCTTCAATCTTTCCCAGCATCAGGGTCTTTTCCAAAGGATCAGTTCTTCTCATCAGGTGGCCAAAGTATTGGAGTTTCAGCTTCAGCATCTGTCCTTCCAGTGAATAGTCAGGACTGACTTCCTTTAGGATGGACTGGTTGGATCTCCTTGCGGTCTAAGGGACTCTCAACAGTCTTCTTCAACACCACAGTTCAAAAACATCAATTCTTCAGCGCTCAGCTTTCTTTATGGTCCATCTCTCATATGCTACATGACTACTGGAAAAGCCATAACTTTGACTAGACAGGCCTTTGTTAACAAAGTAATGCTTTTTAATATGCTATCCAGGTTTGTCATAGCTTTTTTTTCCAAGTAGCAAGCGTCTTTTAATTTCATGGCTGCAGTCACCATCTGCAGTGATTTTGGAGCCCAAGTAAAAAAATCCGTCACTATTTCCATTGTTTCCCCGTCTATTTGCCATGAAGTGATGGGACCGGATGCTGTGATCTTATTTTTTGAATGTTGAGTTTTAAGCCAACTTTTTCACTCTTCTCTTTCACTTTTATCAAGAGGCTCTTTAGTTCCTCTTTGCTTTCTGCCATAATGGTGGTGTAATCTGCATATCTGAAGTTATTGATATTTCTCCCGGTAATCTTTACTCCAGCTTGTGCTTCATCTAGCCCAGCATTTTGCATGATGTACTCTGCATGTAATTTAAATAAATAGGGTTGCTGCTGCTGCTGCTAAGTTGCTTCAGTCGTGTCCGACTCTGTGCGACCCCATAGATGGCGGCCCACCAGGCTCCTCTGTCCCTGGGATTCTCCAGGCAAGACCACTGGAGTGGATTGTCGTTTCCTTCTCCAATGCATAAAAGTGAAAAGTGCAAGTGAAGTCGCTCTGTCGTGTCCAACTCTTTGCGACCCCATGGACCGCAGCCTACCAGGCTCCTCCATCCATGGAATTTTCCAAGCAAGAGTACTGGAGTGGGGTGCCATTGCCTTCTCTGAAATAAATAGGGTTAGGAGTCATCATTTTAAAATCTTTCCCTCAGGCCTTTGTTCAAAGTCTAATGTCTTCAGGCATCTCTACTGAGGCCTCTGTATGCATGGAGGAAAGAATTCAGTTCTTTTTTTACTTGTAGCCCTTTCCCCTGTTCTCTTCTGACTCCAAATTGCTGAATCCTTTGGAGTTCCCTCAGCTATGAGATCACTTCCATATCTGGCTGATCCAACAACCCTCCTTGATCCCTGTCCTGTGTCAGGCAGTTTCTCCCATCATGGTAAGTGATCAAAGGGATAACTCTGGTTTTTGGCTTGTCACTTTAATCAGCCACTCTGACAACTGGTGGCTCAACTCTGTTTTCTCCAGCTCAGCTGACATTCTGACAGTAACTTTTGGTTATTTTAGTGTGTTTACAAATAATCTTTTATTACTTGAAAAATAGTAATACAATAATCTTTCAACATGACATCTGGTCTCATCACTTCATGGCGAATAGATGGGGAAACAGTGGAAACAGTGTCAGACTTTATTTTGAGGGGCTCCAAAATCACAGCAGATGGTGATTGCAGCCATGAAATTAAAAGATGCTTACTCCTTGGAAGGAAAGTTATGACCAACCTAGATAGCATATTCAAAAGCAGAGACATTACTTTGCCAACAAAGTTTCGTCTAGTCAAGGCTATGGTTTTTCCAGTGGTCAGGTATGGATATGAGAGTTGGACTGTGAAGAAAGCTGAGTGCCGAAGAATTGATGCTTGTGAACTGTGGTGTTGGAGAAGACTCTTGAGAGTCCCTTCAACTGCAAGGAGATCAGTCCTGGGTGTTCTTTGCGAGGAATGATGCTAAAGCTGAAACTCCAATACTTTGGCCACCTCATGCGAAGAGTTGACTCATTNTTGATATTTCTCCCGGTAATCTTTACTCCAGCTTGTGCTTCATCTAGCCCAGCATTTTGCATGATGTACTCTGCATGTAATTTAAATAAATAGGGTTGCTGCTGCTGCTGCTAAGTTGCTTCAGTCGTGTCCGACTCTGTGCGACCCCATAGATGGCGGCCCACCAGGCTCCTCTGTCCCTGGGATTCTCCAGGCAAGACCACTGGAGTGGATTGTCGTTTCCTTCTCCAATGCATAAAAGTGAAAAGTGCAAGTGAAGTCGCTCTGTCGTGTCCAACTCTTTGCGACCCCATGGACCGCAGCCTACCAGGCTCCTCCATCCATGGAATTTTCCAAGCAAGAGTACTGGAGTGGGGTGCCATTGCCTTCTCTGAAATAAATAGGGTTAGGAGTCATCATTTTAAAATCTTTCCCTCAGGCCTTTGTTCAAAGTCTAATGTCTTCAGGCATCTCTACTGAGGCCTCTGTATGCATGGAGGAAAGAATTCAGTTCTTTTTTTACTTGTAGCCCTTTCCCCTGTTCTCTTCTGACTCCAAATTGCTGAATCCTTTGGAGTTCCCTCAGCTATGAGATCACTTCCATATCTGGCTGATCCAACAACCCTCCTTGATCCCTGTCCTGTGTCAGGCAGTTTCTCCCATCATGGTAAGTGATCAAAGGGATAACTCTGGTTTTTGGCTTGTCACTTTAATCAGCCACTCTGACAACTGGTGGCTCAACTCTGTTTTCTCCAGCTCAGCTGACATTCTGACAGTAACTTTTGGTTATTTTAGTGTGTTTACAAATAATCTTTTATTACTTGAAAAATAGTAATACAATAATCTTTCAACATGACATCTGGTCTCATCACTTCATGGCGAATAGATGGGGAAACAGTGGAAACAGTGTCAGACTTTATTTTGAGGGGCTCCAAAATCACAGCAGATGGTGATTGCAGCCATGAAATTAAAAGATGCTTACTCCTTGGAAGGAAAGTTATGACCAACCTAGATAGCATATTCAAAAGCAGAGACATTACTTTGCCAACAAAGTTTCGTCTAGTCAAGGCTATGGTTTTTCCAGTGGTCAGGTATGGATATGAGAGTTGGACTGTGAAGAAAGCTGAGTGCCGAAGAATTGATGCTTGTGAACTGTGGTGTTGGAGAAGACTCTTGAGAGTCCCTTCAACTGCAAGGAGATCAGTCCTGGGTGTTCTTTGCGAGGAATGATGCTAAAGCTGAAACTCCAATACTTTGGCCACCTCATGCGAAGAGTTGACTCATTGGAAAAGACTCTGATGCTGGGGGGGATTGGGGGCAGGAGGAGAAGGGGACGACAGAGGATGAGATGGCTGGATAGCATCACCGATTTGATGGACATGAGTTTAAGTGAACTCTGGGAGTTGGTGATGGACAGGGAAGTCTGGCGTGCTGTGATTCATGGGGTCGCAAAGAGTCGGACATGACTGAGCGACTGAACTGCACTGACTGAATCTTTCAACAATATAATTCCATATTCCATTCCCATCTTTCTGTCACATTTTAATTTCTATGTATTCACAGGTTCCACAATGCATTTTTATTATTTTTGTTAATCTTAATTATATTTAAATACACACATGTGTATGCATACATAGTAAATATTTTTTAAAGGGCTTTTATAATTTTTGTTTTTGTATTCTCCATCATTTCCCACAGATCCCGTTGTCCAGCTAGTAACATTTCCCTTTAACATTTCAGCATTTCTTATAATGCTGGTCTACTGCAGACATTCCTGGAGAAGGAAATGGCAACCCACTCCAGTTTTCTTGCCTGGAAAATCCCGTGGATGGAGGAGCCTGGTAGGCTACAGTCCATGGAGTCGCAAAGAGTCGGACACGACTGAGTGACTTCACTCACTTACTGCAGGCATATGCCTCAGGTTTCTGTTTTTGTTATTTTTTTCCTGGAAATGTCTTTATTTTGCCTTCATTTTTGAAGTATATTTTTTAAGAATTTAATTTCTTTTCTTTAAACATTTTAGAGATTCATTTTATTGTGTTCTGGTTTCTGCTGTTTGTGATGGGAAGTCAAATGTTATTTGCGTTGTTTGTTCTCCTATAAGTCATGTTTCCATTTTCCTCTGGTTGCTTTTCAAGATTTGCTTCTTATATTTTATTATTATTGGTTTGACTATAATGCGACAGTTGTGGTTTTCTTGCGATTGTTTTCTTTGTAGTTTGCTAAGATTCTTTCAATTATGGCATGGTGTTTTTCAAAAATTTGGGCAAAATTTCAGCCATAATTTTTTTTTCAGCATTTCTTCTGCACCTCTCTCCCTCCTCTTTCTAAGGCGCCAGCTACACAGATATTAGAGCATTTGCTATTGTCCTACACGTCTCAAGTGCACTGTTCTTTTATACCCTTTATCTCTTGAGGGTTTAGTTTGGGTTCTTTCTCTTTTTAAAAAATAAATTTACTTATTTGGCTGTCTTGGATCTTAGTTGTGGCACAAGGGATCTTCTTTGCATCATTCAGGATCTTTCACAGAGGTGCTCAGGCTTAGTTGCCCTGCAGTATGTGGAATCTTGGTTCCCTGACCAGGCANTTATCTCTTGAGGGTTTAGTTTGGGTTCTTTCTCTTTTTAAAAAATAAATTTACTTATTTGGCTGTCTTGGATCTTAGTTGTGGCACAAGGGATCTTCTTTGCATCATTCAGGATCTTTCACAGAGGTGCTCAGGCTTAGTTGCCCTGCAGTATGTGGAATCTTGGTTCCCTGACCAGGCATTAAACCTGCATTCCCTGCCCTGAAAGATGGACTCCCAACCACTGGATCACTAGGGAAGTCCAGCTTGGGTATTTTCAATGGAAATGGCCTTAAGTTTATGGTCCTTTACTCAACTGTTTCCTGTCTTCTATTAAGTCTAGTGAATTCTTCATTTCTGATATTTTTTTTTTTATTTCTGACTTTACTGTTTGGTTATTTTTTGTTTATAGCTTCTGTGCCCAGATGAAATTCTCAATCTCTTCATGTTTTTTGTCTGCCTTCCCAGTAGATCCTTTAGCATTTTTAGCATAGTTATTTTTTAAATTAGCCTCTTTCTTTGAGACAATGGTAGATTCCTATCAGTTGTAAGAAATATAGAGTGAACATATGACTCTTTACCCAGTTTCCCTGTGATAAAATCTTATAAAATTGTGGAACAATATCAAACATGAATATTGACATTGACACAATCAAGATATAGAATATTTGTACCAACATAGTAGTTCCTCCTAGTACCCTTTATAGCCATATCCCCATCCCAACCTCTGAACCTAGGCAACCACTAACCTGTTCTCCCTAATTCTTTCATCTCAAGAATGTCATATAAATGAAGTCATACACTATATAACCATTTAGGATTGGCTTTAAAAAATTCATATCATTCCCTTGTAATTTCATACACATTACTTATATCAATAATACAATCTTTAAAAAAAAAAATCACTGAATTGCATTCTCTTATATCAAAGTTCCTGCTTGATATATACACTTGTTTGTTGTTGTTCTTGTTTAGTCATTAAGTTACCTTGAGCCACCAAGGGGGCTGATATATACACTTCTATATGTAAAATGTTTAGTTGATGGGCAGCTGCTGGATAGCATAGGGAGCTCAGCTCAGTAATCCCTGACGACCTGGAGTGGTGAGATGGGGTACAGGGAGGCTTAAGAGGGCGGGGATATATCTATACTTATAGCTGATTCATGTTATACAGCAGAAGTTAACACAATGTTGTAAAGCAATTATGTTGTAATTGCTAAGTTGTCTCTGACTCTTTGAGACCTGATGTACTGCAGCATGCCAATTATACTCCAATTTAAAAAAGAAAAGCTCTTTCTCCATCTTTACCAAAAAAAAAAAAAAAATTCCTAATTATTTCAACCTTTGGAATATTTCTGTATCTCCTCCTAATGAATGTTTCCTCTCATGATCAAGGGTCAATTTTCCTGCTCCTTTTGTGCCTATACTTTTTTTTTTTTGGTATACTGGATATCTTGTATAAAATAAAAGCAATAGCTAAAATAAGTAGTGCCTCAAGAAAAGAGTATACTCCTATCAAAATGTTAGAATTAGGGGCTGAATCAATCTGATGTGTAGTTGAGCTGGGTATGGGCTTTGTGGGGCTTTATCTGATTCAGCATTGGCTTCTAATATTTGGCTTCTAATATTTGGGGGATTAGTCCCTTCTCATTAGAAGAGCCTAGGGTTTCGACATCAGTGAGCTTCTGGAGATTTTTTTTTTTTTTGCCTGTTATTGTCATGTTGCTAGCTTTTCTAACTGTGGAATATATCTCTCTGATTTACAGTCCTTATGGAAGGAGGGTAACTAAGGAAATGTCTTTGCTCTGTCTTTCTGCTTCTGGCTTTCTGAGCCAGAGGATATCTCTCTATTTTGCTACTCTGCCTCCATCTTTTGGAAGGCAGCTGCCTTACTTTATATAAAGGCCTGCAAAGTCCCAGGGGGATTTCTCTCCGCCAAGTCCATGCTCTGACTCTGATGTATTGTCCCTGAGCACATTGTCAAGTCCTATAGAAAGGGTTGGCAGTTGGAGAGAGACTTACTCTGTCACTGGAGTTTCTCAGAATTCTAATCTATCAAGCCAGCCCACACACATCCATTAAAAGGGCATTAAATTTTCTGTGGATTTCTCTGTTTTTCCCCATGGGTTTTTGTTGTTGTTGTTGTTGTTGCTTTGCCGTGACTGAAAGTCACTGTGTAGGAGTGAAAATATCTTCTAAGAGGAGGTTGTCACTTGCTAGAGTTTAATTCATTTAGATTCTTTGCATTCTTGGCAATCTAATGAGTTTAAAGAAACAAAACAAAAAACACTTCTATCCACCTGGAGGGCTTGTCAGTTTCTAGTTTTGCTTAGGACTGAGTAAATCCTAACTATGAAGTAATTTTTTTTTCCTAGGGAGCAATACATATCAGTCTCCTTGTTCTCCCTCGGCACTTTATTCTCATTCTTTTGAAAAGATCCTTAAATTTTTTCATGTTCTTTTGAGGTAAAATTTTAGATGCCAAAGCATTCTGTTTGCATAACTCAGAGGGGATTAGCAGTGAAGTCATCTTTTCCTTACAGAAAGTTGTTCATCAATTCTCCCTGTTTTCATTCCCACCTCTCATCCCTCCTATTCTCCATTGCACTTGAATTTTCAAGGGCTCTAGGTGGCAGATGTCTTCCTTAGATGTGTTAATATCATTCATGCATATTTTGACTGCTGCTTCCTCAACCTTGGTTCATATATTATGAAACTTATCACCTTGCTTTATAGTTTCTAGAGATTTGTTGAACACTCCTAGGGATCTTGAACTAGAAGATTACATCAGGATATATGCTAACTAACCAAAGAGTTAGGGCTGAATCCCAAGCAGCCTGATTCTTGGTCCAGTTTACTTCTCATTAACCTTATCAATGCCTTGTTTCATTCTCCCATATTTCTTTCTGTATTGAGGTTTACTGAAGGCATTACTGAAGAATCATCCAAGATGCCACACTGCAACAGTGCACTGTTCAGCTGACAGCTACCCAAGTAAGTGCTCTTACTGATGAGCCAGTACATATCCAGGATACAGGCCTGACTCCATTTCAGATAAAGCTTCTTTGAGAATCACTGGAAGATGAAAAGGGGAACCTGTTCATTCTCAAGCCAACTATAGGGCCAATGAAGTTGGTGAGCAAGCACCTTTTCTTGGAGGTTATTATGTAGGGGTCTACCCCATGGGTCTCCTTTGGTCCCTGAAACCTGAGATGATATTAATTAGACTGTTGAAAAGAGATGTGATGAATAGCCCTTTGCAGGTCCAATTAAAACTTTATGATTCAGACATGATGGGAACCTATGTTGCCATCACTACTCCAAATGTCAGTCTGATTTTGTAGAGGTGATGTGTAGCACCTGATGTCACCCAGATTCTAGTCATTGAAGGCTGCCTTCAGGGAGCCTGCTTTCTCCCTCCAGGCAAATAGAAATACCATGGTTATTGTCATCTTTTCCGCCCTCTCTTTTGAATCCTTTCTCCTCCTAGAAGTTTGTCTTAAAAATGGATATATAGAAAGTATTCCTTTCCTGACTTAGAATCACAGTTAACTTTCAAACAGAACAAGAACGTGGTGATAGCTTTTGTCCAGCTCAGGCTTTATCTCAGCAATTCTGGATATGGCAGTAGTTGATTAGAGTGCCTGCATTTTGGAATTTCCATAGCTTTGGATTTATGTGAAATTCATTCACAGTGAAACCTGGCTATCTGAAGACCCCCATCTTGATATGGAACTGTGTCCCAGGTTTTTTTGGGAGTTCTGTCATGTCCAAATTTTAATTTAGGCATAGGTCATTACTTGACTGCCACAATAAACTGATGATATAATGAATTGAAATGTTGTAAAAAACACAGAGGATGCAAAGGAACTTTATACCCTTTAGTTACATAAATATTGCATATTTATAGGATATTCCATAAACCAGCAGCTAATAGAACATGCTTCCTAATGGCTATAGAATTTATCATAATTTCTCATAGTAATCTCAACATATCAATAAGTGGTTCAAAATATCTGTTGCTACATTTTTCAGAGTTTATTATGGAACTGGATGAAGCAAAGTTAATTTCCTAGAAATAGCCCTCAGTAGGTCCAGGTTTCAGATGTGTGTGAGGTAGCTTTAATCTGGAATCACGATGTATTTCCTCTTTTTTTTTTTTTT